>WEKY01014487.1:224-45249 GCA_013390045.1 Picathartes gymnocephalus
ATTTTAACAAGGGTGTAAAGAGGATGCAGAAAAATTCCAGTTCTGCTGCTTGTCCTCTTCACCAGTTAAGTCTGACCATGCCAGTCTCTTTGACACTATGGCAAAAGGATCCATACTAAAATCTCTGCCAATTCTACAACTGGTTATCTGTTTGATGTGGAAAGAGAATGAGAAATCACAGTTTAATTTGAAGAAAGTGGTGGCTTTAATGGTAGCACTCTATCAACATTTTTTGATATGATGATCTCTAGCAGTACTTGTTTAAAGCATTAAAGGTACAGGCAGTGAGTAAACAGTTCCAGGCACTTATAAGCCCCAGTACCCTCTTTCTGTACTCACAGGTACAGTAACCTGCCTTTAATGAATTGTGCATTTGACATCCCATTCACATATTTACGTTGCATTCCAGTGATGTGTGTTTGAGGCCTTTTATAGTGAATATGCACCGAAGACAGTAGCGGGGCTGAACACGCGTTGTCTATGCGTGGTGCATCACAACTTTCTCCTGGAGCTGTGGTGAATGACCTTCAGTGCCCTCCAATCACTGTGTTAATGTTGTCTTGCCTCGGTTGTACCTTGCAGTTCCTCTAGGATAATTTTTTGTCCAAGAACGAAGCTAGGCCTAGCTGAGAAGCTAGGCAAGAATGAAACTCAAGAGAAATGTTTCTAATAGTAGCATAAAATTATAAATTATAATTTAAGATGTTGTTGGTCATCATTTAAAAACAAACAAACACACAGCCTGACGCCTTGATATGCCCTGTGTGGAAAGAATTGCAGCCTACCTTCTGCTGACAAACCTGCCTGTTCAAGAAGATCAGGCTTGTTAATGACTGCAGGAAGGAGTATTTTGAAGTGCTAAGGGAGAGTGGGGGTTAAATTTTTCATTCATAAATTGGTGCCTATAAACCGCTTACATCTGCCAATGCTGTGAAGCCAAGGAATGGCCCTGGCAAAACATAAAAGGCTTGACTTCTCTAGTGCTAATTTAACAGCTGGAAACTGAGGTTGTGTCTTCTCCCATACTCAGCAGTAGCTGTCCCTGCCACTGATTTAGTCTTCATCTGTCCTGTTCTCAAGCTGCTCAGAGGCTGTCTGAGAAGTACTGAGGAGGTCCTGTCTGTTCACGGTTCCTCACAGCTTGGTCTGTCAGTGTTGATATCAGTGCTGATATCAAGACTGAGAGCACCCCATCCTTAGTGAATGAGACACCTTTTCATTCAGAGTGGCTTTGATAAACAAGTTCCCTTCAGTAGTTTTCAAATCTGACTGTGAGCTTTCCTGAGTGGGACTGAACAACCCTATACCTTTCCTGAGCTCCCTGGGTGTCTCTGGCTGGTGTTGCCAAATTCGCATGTTCATTATAGGCTCCAGATGGCCTGTGTCACTTCTCCTCCTGCCAATTTCACATCTCAGCCTTTCCTAGAGAAGAGTGGAGATACGGCAGCTCTTCAAAGAGTTTTGTCCTTAGTACTGAGTGAAGAATCCAACTACCTTTTTTTCCCTCACCTTTTTGCAGGGGAAGCAGCATCACTTCTGCAATGGAGATCTCTGATTACATGTGCTGTTGCAGCTACACGATGCTTCATCTTGGCAAGCCTATTATTAGTACTTGAAAAAATATTTAGAGCAATATCAGGTCTCAGAAAGGCTGCTACTTTTGATCAGTTTTCTTTCAGAAGTTTTTGAGGAGAGAAGTGTAATAGAAAACCTGTTATTATCTTCTCGCTTTTCTCTTCTACTTTATGCAAATCCCCTACTGCCTGATGATTTTATTTGGTTTTATATGCATTCTGGCTGTGTGGGAAAGCATTTCAGTGGTAGTGTATGTCTTCGTTTTGGAGGCTTGTTACGTTTTTTGCATGCAATTCACTAAACTCCATGCCTTCACTAATCTGGGAAATTTTGTCATCTCTACCTTTGTTTTTACCACCAACATAAAGGCAACTTTAACATTTTTGTGTTAGCTTTGTTGTTTGGGGGTTTTTTTCTGATATAACAGAGTAATGTACTTTATACATAGAGACACACATACAAAGATTCTATATTCTGAACGCTTTTCTCTTATCAGCTGTTATTGTGTATAGCAGAAACACAAAATCTGTCAAGTAAGACAAAGCTAGGAGGCTTTTAAGGGGACCTTGAAGTGGTAGGAGAGGGAGCTTCTAAATTCAACATGTGTGATTCTTATTTTAATTCACAATGCTCTATTGGGTATTTTTTATTCTTTAAACCTCTTTGAATAGTGACTTTATGTGGTAGATGCACTTCATTTTCCCTTACTCAGCTTTTTATCAGAGGCTTAGAAATTGCTTTAGCTCTCAGTTAAGAAATCTGAACTCCTGCTCTTCTCTAATATGTTCTCAGCCATAATACTCCACTGCAAGGAAATTGTTGTTGAATCACTGCAAATTAACAGCAGTACAACTGCACTGTTTCTGGAATGCTTGAACACTTTTGTATGCTCACATTTATTCAGGTTTGAATGTATGTAGCAGACACATAGTAAGTGTAGCACCAGAGAGGACAGTCATTTTCCTGAAAGTTACTGATCACCCAGGGCCCACTACACCAGAATTTGTCCATCCAGCAGAACATTGTAAAACATGCTTGTCCAAACTCACAGATGTACTCAATGGGCTTTGAATCTATACTCCTGGACCTATCAAACTGCTGGTTCATATTAATTAGTTCAGCTGGGCCCTATGGTTATTGGGCTCTGTAAGGGTCTGTTACTTAATCCTGCATCTCCATGCAGAGACTGAGTGGTTGTTTGCAGTCAATTTCACCAAAGATGTCATTAGTTCTCAAAATTGAAAAATTACTGACTTCTTTTGTTCTCTTTGTCTCTGTTTTGTTGCTTCTTCACTAGGGATGTGAGTTAATTGAGACCATGGATCAGGACCTCACAGATTTCACCAAGTGCCTTCAAATACTCCAGAAAAAGATAGAGAAGAAGGGCCTCCAGGTAAAGACAACACATCTTTTTTTCTGTGTTTCTTAGTAATTACTCTTTTTCTCATTGTTTTGAGGTTTATCTTTTAAGTTTGCACTGAAATGAAACTATTTTCAGTAGCCTTGACATTCTGCAGTTTTGCCATAATTTACTGCACACCTTGTAAGCATTGATGCTTCTGCTAAAAGGAATTACAAAGTGTGTCATGAACAAGTGTTGGCTTTCTTAAAAGGCAACTTGTATTGATTCGTGTTAATGAGCTACCCAAAGTGCAGAAGAGCTGTCACGGCTGGTGTTCAAAGCAAGAGTCCCACTTCGGCATGTAAATATATTTTCAAATCTTGGCACACTATGCCTTGATGTTCATCCCCTTTCTCTCCCCTTCCAAAGGCAAAATGGAGAATGGAAATCTTATCTTACCAACATTACAAATGGTAAGCAATACCTCTTTCTACAAAATGTTCCTCTGGAATCAAAGGCAGACTTTGCAGAACAACCAGTGCACTAAACTTAAAAGAAGCCATATGGAGTTATCCAGCTCATTTCATTGGAAAGGCAAGGGAGGCAACATTTCCCCTCCCCTTCCACAGCTTATTTTTGGAGGCCGTCTTGTTTTGTCTCTGAGATGCACAGTTAAAATTCCTTGGGAATTTCAAATGTGATGTGTCAGCAGCAGATGCACTCTTGGGATTGCTGCCCTTTCCTCCCCATGGAACAGTTATTCATAAGAGCTGACCTCTCTCTTCTGCTCTTCATGTATGAGTGAAGAGAGGGAGCAGCTGCTGCATCCTTTACCTACACTGAGGACAAGAGGCATGGAAGGAAATTAAAACAACAGCACAATATGGAAAGAGACGTGTAAACCTCTTTTCCCATTTTCATTGTAGCAGGATAAGAAGGTTGCCTGATTTCCTGGGATCACCATACTCCAACAAAGCAGCAAGGGATAGAAATTCCAATACCCTTCTTTCTTTCTTCCCTCCTCACGCCAGGCTGATAAAAAATTTACCAGTTTTTGCTTAAGCTGTTTTAAAACCTCTTTTTCTTCTAAAGATAATAAATGTTCATGGGACTCTTTGGAGTGCTGTTGCACAACGTCCATCTGCAATTGCATCTCAATACAACACTGTTGTTCATCAGGGATTTTTTTCCCCATCAGTATAGACAGAGATGGGATGGTTTCACCACACACTTCTCTTATCTGGCTGGTTTTGAGCCAGGAAACTCTTCATACAACAGTTTATTTTCTTTCCCGCTACAATTTATCATCACAAGAGCTCAGAGAGGTGTTTCCATCTAGGACAGGAATGATAATGAATGCCATTGGAACAGATGAGCCATGCCTAGGATTTTTTTGAATTTGGCAAGTAAGGTGCTTTCCTCTTAATAGAAATGCCCTTACAATGAAGAAGAACTTAAATGTTTCCTGGATTCAGTTCATTATTCAATCCCGGCTATTGCTAAAGAGGGATTTTTTTGAACTATTACAAGAGGTTTTATAATGAATAATCAATGTGTGGTTAAAATAAGAGCAATGAGAACATAACAGCTGCAGCAGGTGTGTTTCAACAATAAGTAGTCTATTTGAAAAAGTTTGAGTTCTGTGATCACTCTCACAGTAAAGCCGTGTTAAGTTGGCTAAAGGATACCACGTTGTAATCTTTGAGGATATTTTGTAAAGTACAAGCCTGAGTGCAATTGCAGTAATTGTGTAGTGTTCATGCCAATGCACTAAGCCTAAGATTTCAGTTCAGTTATAATTTTATGCTATTACATGTAAGAGATGTGCTTTAAATACAATCTGAGTTTTTCAGAGGTGCAAGAAGTAACTCAGATAAATTTTTTAAAACTAAGCACCATGTTCATTAAATCCTAGCTACTTCGTTTGCTGTGCCTGTTCCATAAAACATGATATGATGCTATCTTATTCATGCACACTAGATGAAGCATAATGCATTTCTACTTTTGGTCTTCTGCATTCTCTGACTAAGGAATTTGAAGAAGTCATTGACTCCACTTAGGGAGATAAAATGTGAAACTTAAGCAAATGTAAGGCAAAATTGTATCACAATTCTATAAATTATTACTTCAGTTTCTAATTTGTCCTTTGTTCAGAAGCACTGGATATAATTCTTTAGTAGGAGGTTTGGTGGTTCTTCAGAATGTCCTGGTAATGCAGAGTAGCTTGATGTCTGGCCCCTGAATGACACAGATTCTGAGCACTTGCAAATACACTGGCCTCGGTTTATTGATGCAACCTCTTGGCTGTCCTGAAACTCTAGCCTCTTCAAATACCTAGATTTGCACTTAATTTAGGTTTCTTTATGGGTAACACTCTGCCATAAAAAATGTCAAATGGTAAGACAACAGACTGTTCCAGCCATAGACTTAAAATCTTTGAGGAGAATGCAAATTTTTTCAGAGAAGAAAGCTGCCATTGAGTTCTGTGGTCACCTGAGAGGTGCACATAGCTGAAAAGAAAAGGAGATCCAGGGTCTGAAGATTAGAAGTGAATAAAGAAGGGGTTCTTCATCTGCATTGGTGTTCTTTGACCTCAAGGACAAACTTGCATGTCACAAAGTAGAGTTTTTTTCCTTCTGTAAAATATCATAAAAGCTTTCCTTTTAACTGAGAGTATTAACTAGGTGGAATATGTGTTCCTGCTGCCAGCAAAAATACATATGTCTCCAGTTTTGATTTTTTCCCCACTCTATCTAAAGCACTTGTCAAAGAGGCATAAGACAAAGAGACACTACAAATTTGTTTTCCCGTGATTTATAGTTGAAGTTATGAAATAGGGAGAGTATCTCTTTAGTATCTTTAAAAAATTGATGCCAGAGTCATGCTGTGTATGCTGCTATTTCTGGGTAGCAATATGTTAAGCTGGGAAGTTAATTGCATTCAGTGTATTCCATGGATCCATAAACCCACGAGGTAGTTTGTCTGGATGAAATTAAAGTGTGAGTAGCTGAGGTATTTAAAATGGGTGTCCCTCTGTTGGTCAGAGAATAAGTTATCATTTATCTTCTATACTGAATGGATAAAATTTATGCTCTGATTTATCAGTCACTTCTATGGAAGTTCTATGTCAGGGAGGTTTTTGAGCTCACATGGACATATGCAGGCAGTATTTTGTGCCAAAGGGATTAATGCAAGGGTTTGTATAATTTGCTTTCCATGTCTCTGCGCCTTTGTCCTCCTCCTTTTCTTTCTTCCTGCTCATCCAAATAGCTTTTGAACAAATAACTTTTGAACAGAGGAATACCATTTTGAAAGAGAATTGTGTCAAACAGCTTTCTTGGAGGTCAGTTGAGTGAGAATGCAGGTGAGATAGACACTCAGTGCCCTACTTGGAAAGAAGGGCGCAAAAAAAGTTAGCTTAGTTTTTTACTGGTAGTTAGTTTGAGAAGAGCCTTAGAAATGGCTTTGCCACAAGAAAATATGCAGCTAGAGTTGATGGTCAACTGAGATACAAATCTGGGAGAAAAAACACCTTGTTAGTTCTTGAACTCCTTTTTCAATGTAAAGAGCAGTAATTCTGTCTTCTAGAATAATTAGCCAAATTCATGACTGCTTAGTCCTTATTTCTCAAATAAACACTCTAAGAATAGTTTCTGAATCCTCGGAGTAATTAATTTCTGATTTACATTGCATATTTTGGTTGCATGGCCAAGTCATGCAGAAAGCCGCATTGCAGTCATTTTGTGAGATCTAAGTCACCTAATTATATGTATTTATAATTACATACTGCAGTGAATTTTAGAAAAAGCAGTACCCTTTATATGTGCAAGCTAGAATCAGTCTTAATCTTCCCTCTCCACAGCCCTAATTCATTTGTGAATTGCATTCTATTGGGTGGGTGAAGCAATGAATACTACCAAGAGAATCTGACTTCTGAAGTTTCTTTCCAACCTAAAGGCTGTTAGATATTTCTCTTTCTCTTTCTGCATGACTGTGAGTATGCATACACACACATGCACGTGCAACTATGTATATAAATGCACACCTTTTCTGGCAGTGTTCCTTCCTGGCCCTAATTGGTGCTTTTTAAATGTCTTAATAACTCTGTCTTTATTGCTGCTGTGTGTCTTTCACATTGTTTATGGTCTATTAGGTGTGCACATTTCGCTTTACTGCTTTAATCACTATTTTATTCATTCTGTAGTTCTGTGAGTACTTTCCTTTCTTCATTACAACACCTTCAAATAAACTTATTTCTAGCTGGTTCTACTTTCGGTTCTTAATTTTCTCTCATCTTAACATAAGCTGTTTTAAGAAACCAACCAAACTGGCAAAATGATAGCCAAGCCAATATCTCTAATTTAGAGATCTACAGATCATGCATTAGAAGTATATGCTACTATCTTTGATTTGCAGGTTGGAAAACAGAAGTACAGAAGCAATTTGTCCACAGTCTACTAGCATGCTAGTGGTATAGTTGGGAATGATCCTCCAATTCCCAGTATTCATCAAATGCTCTTTCAATAACGGCATCTCTGGTCTCACTCAGCTTGTAGCAGCTCATGCCAGTGAGAACTGAAAGTGTATTTATAAATTTTGCACAAGAATACTCATAATATAATAATAGATTTAAGCCATTATCTTTATCTCAGGATTACAAACTGTGCTTTCCTTAACTGTTTCATCTAAAATACCATTTAGACTTAAAACTAAGCTCTGGGACTTTTCATTTAGCTTTATTATCTTTTCTGCTTCAAAAAAGTTAAAGCAGCTCATTTGGTTATATGGGCTGAAGATATAAAAAATTAGTTTTATTGAAACCTACATGCCTTTTAGTGGTTTAATGTTAGTGTGTTTAAATTTATAAAAGTACCAGTGTCAATATGAAAAAGGGAAAATATCCAAACCAACCCTTCTTAAAAACCCTTGGCAATAAAGGGATACTCTACTAACATTTCCATTTTAAAATTACACTTCAGAGGTTCAATCAGTCAGCAGTCTAGGGTATTAATTCTTTTAAGTGAATGCAAGCATTCTTCCCTTTTTGCTTTTAAAAAAGTGTCAAATCAGTTCACTTGCTTTTCTGTTGAGCAAGGCTAAGCAAGTTAGTGAAGTCCTGTGTTTATAAAGTATCAAAGAGAAGACAGTGATGTTCATATATCACCTTTAGCTGTGCAGTGTTCAAACAGCTTACTCAGCCCTCTCTAGTTTGTCTTTATATGAGAAAAAAAGGCCCTGAAGGAAAACCCAAAGTACCCTAAAGCAAAAATAAGGAGATACTTTAAAAGAGAGTAATTTTTCACATAAAGACCAGTCTCACAGAGAAGGGTATAATTATTGCAAATACTGGGCTCTATTTGGCTTAGTTTTGGTTTTGTCTATCAGTTGATGTTATTCCTGATGATGCGACATATTTTTAGCAGTGAATAGATTGGTTTTACTTCCTGATTAAAATATAATTTTGCTGCTCATGTTGGTAGTTGGTAATTTCAAGATGGAACACTACTTGTTTTCATTTCTGAAGACTTTTGGGTATCCAGAAGAGTAGTGGGAATAGCTCTTAAAGCAAAGCCTAGGAATGAGGATAGTCTGTTACTAGGAACTGAGAGCAGGGAAGTTACTAAATACCAAAATACAGGGGAGATGCAGGCTGCGCTGGAAAATCTCAAAGCTGACATGGAGCTGAAATGTGAAGCTTTTATGAGAATCACAGAATCACAGAATGGTGATTAGAAGGGACCTTAAGAATCATTTAGTTCCAACCCCACAGCCACAGGCAGGGCCACCTTCCGCTAGACCAGACTGCTCAGGGCCCCATCCGGCTTGGCCTGGAACACTTCCAAGGGTGGGGCATCCATAACTTCTCCCTAGAACCAGTTCCAGTGCCTCATCACTGGACCTGAAGAACTGTAAGGAACATCAAGACACTGAATTTTGTGGATTTATCACCAAATCCTATATAGAAGGAAGGGCTGAGAATAAACCTGTTCAGTTTTGGTGGCACTACTGAGTTTTTCTTCTTAATGTTTCACAGAAGAAGAATAAAAAATGCAAATGAGATATATTTTAGGGGAGGTTAAATATGTGTAATGAAAAGGTTCTTATTCTGTCAAGAGCTGCATCAAAAGATTTTTCATGAGTTATTAATAGTAAACTACTTCATAAACCTTTCCTGTCCAAAAGAAACAAATGGATCTGAAGTGTTTCCTGTTAATTCCCACTTCTAAAATGTAGAATTTCATAATACTTTTCAACAGGAGTAAATCCATCCTGTAGGGTGTTCAGACATATCCTTGAGGACTATTTTAACTCTTAAGGTCCAAGTCTACCTTCAAGGAATGCAGTATCTAATCCATCTTTCCTACTGCTGAATTATTTTAATGCTTCCCATTGTAAAGGTATGGCAAAATGCATTTTTTATAATACAGGGTATCAGAACTTGCCAGTTCCCAAAGAGAAACCCTAATATCATGTAAGGAGTCTACCTGTTCTGCTATAGCTGTGAGCCTCAAGACACACTGAGTATCTTTGCCTTCAAATAATTTTATGCAATAGGGGTGTCTGCAAGAACACAGTGCATTGCATACCAAGAAATTTTCTTACATAAAACTTTTATGCTCTACTGGGGCTTGTATTGCATCCGTGAATATAATTTTTTTTAAGACACAAACAGGGCAGGGGTTCTGGAGAACACATTGATTACAGTTTGTTTGTTTAAAAAAGTTAAATCCCATATCAGCTTTGGGAGAGGAAGAACAAGAGGGAAAATACTGTTTATTTAGGTAGTTCAAGGGATTTGAGAGATCAAGGATATGCTCATTAACAGGATTGCAGAAGCTAGTAAGGAAGCCAGCAACTGTTCTCTCAACTTAGTCAAAGGCTAAATATATTTGAAACAGAAAGCGTGAGGTTACTACAGGCAATGTACTGTTGCCTTTGTAACGACCAATTTTTGTCTGTTTGTAATTTTCTCACAGGAGATGTGATTCTCCTCCCCCTTCCAGCCCCTTCTGCTTTGCAGGGGCACAGCTGCCCTGAGAGCAGCTATTGCTGATGTAACTGCCTCCATGCTGGGAAAGTGGTCAGGCTACAAGGACATATCATTATCCTCAAAAGACTGTCATACTTGCATTGACGCAGTCTTGGAGGTGGATATTGTAGTGGGAAATCTTGAACAGCCATGTCTTTTGACACCAGGAATTTTTTTGCAGTTCAAGGACTTAGAGCTCGGTTTGTTGTCTGAGATTTTCATAAATTACTTGGATTTGGGGTTCCTTTTCGCTTGACATGTGAATACTGTGGTGTTATGAAATCTCCCATATGTTACAACTTTGTTTTTATTAGATTCTGTTTAGTTAATGGAATGTAAGTTTATTGTTAAACATATTAAGAAATTTGAGCTAGTATGATAAATTTTAACTGCAGATTATAATAGAGCATTTTTTACATCTCAGGCGTGGTTTCTTCTTACTAAATTGGGATGCCTGTCAAGAATGACAGGTTTTTGGCTATTGTAGAGAGAGTTTTATAAGAACGTCTAACAATTTTCTACATTCCTGAGTGTAAGAAACACTGGTTTTAGAGAGCACATTTTCATAACTTCATGAACTGCAGGTCCTAAAAGCAGAGGGTGAATCAATCAACAAATTAACTTCTCCTGTGGCTTCTTTTTTATCCTATTCAAAGAAACTTATTTAACCTAAGTAGTGCATATAAGAATGCTTCCTTACTGGTTTTGGATTGTTTAGGGGTTTTTTGCCATGACATATTCCCTCTTTTTTGTAATATTGTATGGGCTGCGAATAGCCAAGAGAAACAGCGAAATTGTGGTATTGGGCAAAGCTTTTGAAGCTGTGGTGGCTCTTCCTCTTAGTTTTGTTTTCCTTAAACCACTACACCTAGCAAGGATTATTGGGGGCAGAGGAGAGAGGGAGGTATTAAGACCACTGGAAAGTAAAAGTGTGTGGCTGGTGCTACACAGAAATGGTTTAGCCTCTAGTCCTGAGGTGGTGGTGTTTTTTCCAGTCCTTTGGCTTTTCCTGACTTTTAACTCTGCACCTCTTTGATGACAGCAGTGCTCTTCAAGAAGGGGCAGAGGGGCTTAGAGTAATTTAACTTTTAACAAATATTGTGAAAATGAGGCAGCCTGGTAAAAATGAAAGGCCCCTACAGTATTCCCACAGTAAGAAAAGGCAGTAGCACAAGTTCAACAAAAGTAGAGACTGAACGGTCTTCATAGCAGAGCTGCCCTGGCAACCAGGCTTTGCTAGTTCTGATGGTCACGCTATTCCTTATTAAATCACCTACCTTTTACTTTGCCACTGGCAGGGGATGGTCTCTTCAACTTGCCTAAAGAACCCATTGAGTTTCCCTTTTAAACTACTGAACAACTAAGTACTGAACAATTAAAGCTCAATATTTTCTGCAAATTAAATGTGAACATAAAATGTTTACAGCTTCACAAGCGCCTCCAGTTTAAGAAATCATGCTTCATTTCTTTTTAAGTGTGTGGCTAAATTTATATGGTCTAGAGGACAATGTAGAAAAATAAAATACATTCTGTAATTATTCAGGCTATGTTTAACTTACCTGCTATAAATACTGAACCTACACTGAAAAGGAAAATTGACATCCAGATTTTAATTTACTTCCTTCAGTATAAAAATATGTCCAGCCTTTTAGAAACAAATGTATAAATTCAAGAGTTCTTTCTGCAAGTCTGCACTCCCTTAGAAAAAAAAGTCATTGTGTACTGCCCAGGTATTCAGTGAAACGACTCAAAAGAGGAACCATTCACAGAATAGGGCCTGAGAGACACAAGAAAAATTTTCCATCTGTAGTTTCAGGTCTTATATCTGTCCCTGGAGTATAATAGGACAGATTATTATCCCCTTGGTCATCATGAAGATTAATGTTCAGACCAGTTGAAAATATTACTGTTCTGTTGGGACCTGTCAGGAGATCTTCAGACCTGTGTGAACCTGAGTTTAAACATTTTAAATAGCAGAGCTAATGCCTCACCCTAGCTGGGCACAAGTGCCTCAGGCTGTTATGTCCTCTGCAATGCTGCTGCAGGAGAGTGAAGGTCCTCCAAAGCTCTGCCTTACTTACGACATCTTTTATACTGCTAAATGTTACAATGGGAAAGTGCCTGAGTTGCTACTCTTAACTCAGATGAAACAATTAAAAAAAAAAAGTGTGTGCGTATATTATATATATAACGTGTACATATATATGTGTGTGTATGTATATATATATAATGGAATTATATATATGAGATTTTTAAAGCTTCTGTATTTTGTATGGAATGTTTCCCCTTAAAAATCTGTGATACTTTCCTTAAAACTTGACACCTAAACTTAATATGTCAAAATTGAAATAAAACCAGACAGAAAATTAGTTTTAAAAAAAAGACACAGCTGGTTTAGGAAGTCACAGGAAAATGTCACAACTCTCGATAGTATTGAAGTCAGCACTCCCTGTTCATGGGGATGTAAATGCGTGTGGGCAGCTGGCAGAGTGTTTCATACGGACACCCTTGGCTACAGAAATTCTACCCCATTGCCTCACAATCTCACGGGTTTGTTTAACTCCCTTTGTGGGCTTTCCGAGGGACCTGGACCAGCATCTGGGCAGGAGCTGAAACACAACCACATGAAGGTGTGGTGGGAAAGGAAATACACATCTTCTTTTCATCTCAACCTTCTAGAGAAACAGACATAGTAATGAGCTTGTGTGCCCAGGTGCTGGTGGGGTGCAGGGGTGTCCATGAGGAGAGGCCGAGCCCCTCAGCCCAGGCAGGGAGGGGTGAGGGGAAAATGGGGAAAAACCAGCCATATCAGCCCCAGGGGGAGAGCAGAAGGAGGGGCCCCAGCCTCCAGATTCCCCTGGAGAACCCTGGGCAGAGCAGGTGGATCTCTCCCAAGGGAGCTGCAGCCTGTGCAGAGGAGCCCATGCTGGAGCAGGTATCTGCCCATGGAACACTATGGTGGAGCAGATATCCACACTGCAGGCAGCGGAGGGCCCTGTGCCAGAGCAGGTGGATGTGCCCTGAAGGAAGCTGCAGGCTGTGAAGACATGCCCACACAGGAGCAGGAGCCATAGCATGTGGGGAACCCACGATAGAGGAGTTTGTTCCTGACGGGCTGGATTCTGAGGAGAGAACCCCACACTGTAGCAGGAGAACATGATAAGGAAGGAACAGCAGAGAGGAGCTGGTATGAACTGACCACAGTCCCCAGTTTCCCTGTGCCACTCAGGAAGGGTGAGATAGAGGACTGAGGAATGAAGGAGTGAAGCTGGGCCTGTAAAAAAGATGGGTGATGGAAAGGTGGGTTTAGTTTTGTCTTTTTTTCCCTCTCTAACTTGATTTTTAATTGGCAATAAATTAAATTAATTTTCCCCAAGTCAAATCTGTTTTTCCTGTGGTGATAATTGATAATTAACAATCTCCCTGTCCTTGTCCTGGCCCATGAGCTTTCTCATCTCATTTTCTCCCCCTGTCCTGTTGAGGAGAGGGTGTGAGAGAGGCTGGGTGAATGCCTGGCAGCTAGTCAGGATTAACCCACCACAGAACTGTGAGGGAAATCAAAGGGAAGTTGTCAGTGTTCTTGGAGATATGCGAAGGTACACACACTTTCACTGATACAGGATATATATCCTGTTTGTGGGCTGGCAGGCAGAACTTGCAGTGTCTGATCCATCAGGTCTTCAGTAGTCAGGGACCCTCCTGGACAAGACTCTGCCAAGCAGGCTGCAGCAGGAGCCACAGTCCAGGGCAAGGCTCCCTGGTTTGGATCATGATCTGTATCCGTTGGGGGAAGAATAGAGGCTTTTAGGGAGACTCTTTGCACCAAAGAGCCTCTTCCCTGTGCAGTGTCCTTCCCACCTGCTGGTGCTGCAGGACTGGGTTAACATCCAGCACAGGCTGCAGGCTGGCTCTTGCTGTGGGGTGTGGGATCCTCATGGGATAAGGCATCAGCGCAGGGGGGTGGGGGCCCTGCTGGCTGAGAAGCAGTGGCTTGTACTTGTGTTGCCCTGCTGATCTTGTGACAACATGGGAATGTATTGGAGGGAGGGGGAGGAAGGCTACTACAGTAAAGACTGACAGCCTGAGTTAAGAGAAATGTGGGTTATAAAGCTCACAATGGACAAATTCTCTTGAAAAAGATTTTTTCTCCTTCCTTGAATTGCTCATTGATAAGAGTTTATAGTTAGTTTGTATTTCCTTATTTTAACTCCTGGAGGCAGTATTCAGAATGATTAAAACCACAGCATGTGCCAAACACAGCTTTTGGCACTGGATGCAAGTGTCTGTTAGATCATTGAAGAGATTTGCTAGACCGTTTTAGTATAGTCTTTCAAGGGCCTTTTGCATTGTTCCTAATACAACTCCAGGATTTCCTTTCTTAGGGATATGATAGTTTAGTTATTGGTTTCACTCTTCCAGGGTGGTGATACCACAGAGCACACTGTTGATTACAGTAGTTCAGTTATGGGAAGAGAAAGGTTAGCTTGTGAATGCTTTTTCATACTGTTTTAAAAGATGAGAAGATTTTATGTTTTTCAGAAGACAAGTGACTGATAGTCCTGGAATCTTTGTTCATGCACAAAATAAATGTGTCTGGTAACAGTCAGGAGTAGGGAAGAACCTTTCACCCAAAAAATATGAGGCAGTAAAGAATTCCTGTGACCCTGATCTCACACACAGAAAGAACTGTAGAGATTTGCTCCAGCTGACCAGCAGTCATTGGTGTCCCCTCTCTACCTCAGGCACAGTGAACATTGTTTGACCAAGGTCATACACAAACATGCAGCACAAAAGCAGGAAGTCAAATTCAGATTGCTTGGAATCCAGCAGTTCACATGGATTTTGTCTATTAGGTTTCTTTAAGTAATAAAGAAGTCAATGGTTATGAAGTTTATGTTCCACAAAACTAATGCTAAATTATGTTATATAGATTCTTAGACATTCCATTTACCTGCAAGAGAGGGCAAAGCCAAAGCTTCATTTTTTGAAATGAAGTAGTCATTCAACCAGAGATGTAAACACAAATCAATAGTAAAACCAAGTTTAAAAGATTTCCAGCAACTCAAGTCTATTTCTGGATTTTGAGATTATCTTTCTCATTTGCATCTTACTATCATACATGTTTCTTGCTTTAAGCATACAAATGCATCTGTTTGCATACTTACTGTATTACTAGAGAAAATTAACCTCTTATTTGAAATAAAAAGCATTACAAATAGAGAAAGCACATCGGTGAAACTGTAAGGAAATGAAGATAAAAAGCAAGAAGTGCTTTGTGAGGGAGCTGGAACAATATAATGTATAGATTAGTGGAGTCAGTGAGGTGAGGATCAAGCTGATTGAAGGTTATCATCTCAGGTACACAGACAGGATGGCAGCCTTTGACTGAGAGCTCTTGTTCCCAGGAAGAGTCAGATGGCTGAAGCAACAAGAAAATTCTTGCTAAAGTAAAGAGGATTCTGTCTGAGCAAAGTTCAGATGCTGCTGTGTAATTCAGCATCTCATTCCTACAGAAGAGAATGTCATACCTTTTATGTAAAACACTGAGCTAGGGAGCCAGTATAATGAACTCAAGTGGACAGTATCTTGCTACATATTTAACATTGGATTGTGGGATTTTAGTAGTTCATTAAATTTACATTGCAATTTTGAGGATGATATAAAAAACATAGTTATCTGGCCAGCACTAGAGCTCTGACACAGCTATGGGCCCATTTGTTATCAAGGGGAGTGCTTGGTGTGTTTTAAAGTCTTTGGTACTGAAGCTAAGGCAAAGACCAGAAAATAATTTAAACCACATTCTGAGCTGACAAATTGCCTTATGAAGAAGAAAATGCTTTTCAAAATGGCCAAAATTGATGAAGTGACAAACCAATAAAGCAATAATAAATGTACCATTCACACTACTACTTAATTGTTTGTTTTTCAATGACATACTTATATATATATATATTTCAGCATATAATAAACTTTCATCATACTATGTATATAACTACAATAATTTTGTTGTCTATGTCATATTCCTTTAAAATTAAATTAAAGGAATAGTCTTATGAATTATAGAAAATTAAGAAAGGCTATGAAAGATTAAAAGATTTCAGTGAAGTGAGAAGGTGCTAAAAACCCACTACGTTCCAATCAGATATCTAACCTGTAATTGGCAAACTGATATCTTGGATATTAGCAGTGGATGATCTCAGAGGAGGGGAGGTTTAGTCATGACTCCAGAACTTTCAAAACATCTTGATTACTCTTGCCTTCCTTTTTTTCTTTAGGGGAGATCTTTTTTGCAGTTTGTTCAGTGCTGCTGGTTGTTATCAATAAATTTGTTTCCTTTCATCTACCCACCTCCCTGAGACTTAGGCATGTTTGTTTGCAAGTTGTCTGGCTAAAAGTGAATTCATGGGGAAGAAAGTACTTTGAGTTGTCTGTCCTCTCCCTGGGGAGAGGTTTTCTTATGAGAGATAATGAGCAGGGTTTTGAAAAGAGTGGGCATCATTTGCTGTCAGTTTCAGCCTTGGACTTCACTCTTATATGTCATGGTGATGGTGACATTGCAAAGCTAGACGTTGCACTCTTTTCACCCACTCCAGGCAGCTCCCAGCTTCCTGCGTCCTTAAATGCATGTTCCTCAGTCATAAAGTGAAGATCTTAGTATTTAACTCATTCATACTAGACAGAGGAATGTCAGCTGGGCCAGCTTTCACAGTGTTTAGCAAGCCTGCAAATAGTTTACAACAGGTTGTCCATTTCAGTAGTTTCTGTGAGAGTGGAAGCAGAAACCTGAGCAACTTCATTCAGATGTGGTGGGAGCCTCAGCTCCCCTTGGTTACTGCACCCTCTAAATTACAGCTTGTGGGGGAAGGAAAAAATACATCCCTGAACTGCCAGCACAAAGTTTTACTTCATGCTTTCCTTCTCCTTTTATCTGCCCTGCTCTTTGATAGTGACTTCTAAAACTTTCTCAAGACATACTAACATATGAGTGTATCATTTAAAGATGACTGCATCCTATCCTTAGATCTTCAACTACTTCTAAGTTAAAGCTTGATAGCCTTTAAAGATACTATGCATTTAAGTCAGGTTATAGATAGTCCAAGAGAATGTGCCTGCAATGATCTAAGCTGTTCTCTGTAGTTATTTATGATTTTATGCCATTTTTTCAGGAAATGAATGACATAGTGTGAAAACAAATTGTGTAAGGGCACTGGTGATGGGACATTTAAGTGAAGCATAGACATTTCAATTGAAGTACAGCATGTTAGTCAAATGTTGCCTGCTGGGCTCATTAGCAGTAACAGGATTAATTCTGTAGCCTGTGGTATGCAGGAAATCATAGTGCAAAAACAAATGGCCTTTCCTCTCTGTAGTGTGGGAATAGTCTAAATGTACCAGTTCTTTGGTATTCACTTTGTCTTAGGTTCTGGAATGACAAAGAGTTGTGTACCTGCTTTCATGGCACATCCATTTCCTTATGTGCTTGGCAGAGTGACAGGAGCAGTGATCACAGGGAAGAAACTGATTGTTTTGTTAGTTTGTGATTTTTGTGTTGTGTTTTTTGGGTTTTTTTTAACAGAGGTGATAGTTTTAGTATGAAAAGGTTCTTGAAGTTTTGGTTGCACTTAGCCTCTCTGTGTTTTTTGTTTTGCTTTTTTTTTTTTAAGAAACAAAGTGTGAATGCCTAGACCTTCAAATAAAGGCTCTAAAAGTCCTGCAATATCTGGATGCCTGTCACTGCTGCCAAGATTATCCAGTGAAAGGTGGTACTGTAAACTGTCATAGAAGTGCAGAATTTTAGCTTTTCTCTCTGTTCCTCTCGTACTCCAGCTGGGTTTGTTTGCATACCTGTCACATACTTGTGTTTTTCATTTTCACAATCCATGCAAACCCTAAATAATAGATACATTCCCTTTTCAGATATCTGTATTATCCTTCTCCCAACACACCTCAAACCCATACCTCTGGTTTATGAATGCCTTTTCAATATGTCTACTCCATGCTATATTGGTTCATTTTCTTCCTTTTTGATAACCAGTCCACAAGACTGTACTGTTACTACTGAATAAAGAGTAGGACTTTGAGCAGGATTCTGTATTACTTGAAAGTATAAGTATTTTTTTTGCTATGTTTTTCTTCAACTTGCAGTGCTCTGACAGTCTCTGCCACAGAACTGTGGTTACTGAGCACTTCATCGCTTGAGCTGGGTCCTGTACTTCATGGGAAGTACGTGTGATAATAACAGAGAAGGGTTTACAAGGGAAAGAAGACACATTTGGAATGTTATTGCTTCATTTCAGTTCCAAGTCAAAGGAACTCTGCGTTTCCTTCATTCTTACCTTTTGTATTTGTTGAGAGTTAGGTTTTCTTTCCTTTCGTTTGCTTTAACGTATAGAATTTTTTCCCATTAAGTTGCTAAAGAGCTTTAATGACTAGGTACTTAAAAAGAACAAAAAAAGTGGCCAAGCCCTGAGGAGAGGGGCATCTCTGTTTTACTGTTCTCCTGTCTGAGAGTTTTATCTTGGAAGAGAGAGAGAAATATCTCAAGAATTAGGACTGGTAAAAAGCAAGGCTAGAGCAGTTGCGGACGCTCTCTCGCAGGCTCTCGACTTCAGGGGAAGAGCATGGTGGACATGCTGGTTTAGAGAAGAGTTTCGTTGCTGCTGCTGGACCCTTGGCTTGGAGCTGCTTCTTCTGCCACTCGGGTGAGCCTCTGCTTGTGAGAACAACCACTGAACCTATTGCCATCTGCTCGGGTGCCTGGGATCCTGAGCTCGCCTCTCCCTGCCCTGCTGGGAGCTCGGCTGCCCCTGCCCCGCCCCCACCGCTCCTTCGGCACTGCTCCAGGTTTCACTGCGGTGCAGCCCCGCACCCCCTGCCTGCTGAGACATCCTGCCGTCCCAGCTTGCTGTTTCCGAGAGTCCTGCTGGGGCACCAGGACCGACGGCCCCAGGGGGTTTGTGAAGCAAAGCCTCTCTCTCTTCCATCCCTCCCCGTCCCGGCCGAGCCGCCATTGCCACGCGCTGCTGGAGCTCGCACCACAGCGCCCCCTGCAGCCGCGGGGGAATCATCACAGCTGCCCTGCCCACCCAGCACCACCAGCGCCCCCTGCCGGCTGTGACCATCACTGCACCCAAGGGGAAAGTGCCTGCAGGCCCAGAGGGCTGGGACCGGGTTCCTGGTTCTGTTTGTTGTTAATGCCATAAGGAGTTGTTGTTTGTTTGCTTTATTATAAATACTGTTATTCCTATTCCCATATCTTTGCCTGAGAACCGCTTAATTTCAAAATTACAGTAATTCGGAGGGAAGGGGTTTACATTTTTCATTCCAAGGGAGGCTCCTGCCTTCAAACCAGGACAATATTGTACCAATCATCAAAGCCAAAACAAGCAAGTTCATGTATGGTAAGACATAAATACACCAAGAAACTCTACAGTAGTTGCTTGGTTTCTTGAAGACTAATCTAGGCTAATATTTGAGCTTCAGGCCCATTGCTTAGAAGAAAAACAACATGCATGTGGATCCTGATCCTTTGTCAAGCCGCCTTAAGCTCACTATGGTTCCAGGTTAACATAGCAGATTTTCGCCATGGGGAAGGAGGGGAGCATTTTAGTGCTGGTTGTCTTGTAGGGAACTGATGGGTATTGGTGAGTCTTATTAGTAGTATTATTTTCAGGGAATTGATCTACCCTTTTAACTCACAGTCATCACTAGTCAAACAAAAGCAGTTTGTTTCTAAAGTGGAATCAATAAAAGGGAAAATGTATTATGGTATTATGGTTTAGCTGGGGACACCTGCTTTTAGGTTTTGCTGTTTTGTCTTCTGTTTAAGGGTAGGTTTTCTTACCATTCATATTCTCTTGGTTGTACATTTGGTCTGTTTGATCTGTAATCTGCCCAGAAAATACATGCTGTCAGCAGTACAAGGATAGGGTTTTTTGTTTCAATGTTTGCTGCTTGTGTAATGTGTTATATTGATCCACTCTGGCCTCTGAAGAATTTTCCAGGTGGTGATGAGAAAGATGGTATATCTCTTCACGACCTTAATTTTCATGCAGAACAATATTCAACAGAATCATAAAGCCCTAGACCTGGTAATAAAAATAGAAGATGATGCTATTAATACATTATTCCAGATACACAGAGCACCATTATGTGGCTCCTGGGTTGAGTAAAACTTCATGGCATCACAGAAACCATAGACTTAAGCTCTGTAAAGTTGGAAACTTAGCCAGATGGTTAAAGCAGCTTCTAAAGTCTTCAGAGCTGCAATGTCTTAGGGCCCTAGATATGACTTAGTGTTAGCTTTTTAAAATACAGTAACTGAACATAACTGATCTACATTATGGAAGTAATAAAAATAATACTTTGCACTCCGTGACCTTTTATTTAAGGACCCAAAAGCTCTTAACCAAGCCTTTTGAATACTCCCTTTCTGCTTATAGGAAATATAGTGTTCAGAGTCTGGAACACCTGTATGAGAGAATTGAGCAGGAGCAGTCCAACTCCATGGCATATTGCAAGCAGTCAGGTGGTGTTTTCTGTGTATCTGGGAGTGGGACTGGAGCGTGCTCCTGTGGCTGTCTGTCCCTGACAGCTGGGAGGTGATGTCCTAGTCGCTTGGGATGGAACTTCCCATACAGCAGTACTTGTAGTCCTGAACAGGGCCAGCCATTGGATGGTATTGCTTGTACATCGAAATGCTGTGTGGCAGGAATTAGAATGACACATAATGGCCTAACCTGAAATTTCCTTTATGTGCTCTGTGAACTGCATAATAATGAAATGATGTAAAGAACTGGGAATTCTATGGCTCAGATATACCACACTTTTACTTGTGGAGTGATATATCTTAGACTCTATATATCCAGGACAGACAGGTAAGTACCTTCAAAGACTGGCCTGTATTTTCGGGAGAATCGTTATGTCCTTTTTAAGGGTACCACATGTTGGCCATGAATTTATGGTGGTTAATACTCAGCTTAAAATCACATAATGGTATTTATCAGTAATGGGAATAAATAACTGTATTTGACATTTGCTTTTCTATAGTCAGCAGGGTTTTTTTGTTGGCTTTTGTTGTTGTTGTTGTTGTTGTTTGTTTGTCTTGGGGTTTTTTATTTGGTTTTTTGGGGGGGTTTTGTTGTTTGTTTGGAGTTTGTTTTGTTTTGTCTTGTTTTGTTTTGTTTTGTTTTGTTTTGTTTTGTTTTGTTTTGTTTTGTTTTGTTTTGTTTTGTTTTTTCTGAAGTGATTTTTTTGTGGATTTTCAGGATCTAAAGATCACTCCTGAGAGTTTTCTTGGTGAGTCTTTTTGTTCTGCCTTTTAGATCGATGTGATTGTGGCTTTGGGTGGACTTGGAGGACGCTTTGACCAAACAATGGCATCAGTGGAAACACTTTTTCATGCAACAAATATCACTGCTTCTCCAGTGATAGTTATCCAGGAGTGCTCACTGATTTACCTGCTTCAACCTGTAAGTGTTGTGAAAAGTTACTTCATAGTAAAACTGACCTTCCACCCACTCTAATGCCGTAGGTCTTCCACCATTAAATGCTCACTTTCTTAGTTGTGTTCTGTAGAGTCAGAGCTGAAATATAAAATACATTGCAGGCAAGTGGACAGCAAATGATGGGCTCTGAATTCCTTCTTTGGAAAAGATTGTGTTTCATTTCTTCACAATAGATTTGTTTAAAAGGGGAGAAATAAGAAAACCAGAAAGTATGAAAACTGAATTGGGTAAATATAGGATATTGATTATAAATGGGGAAAAAAAAATAAAATGAACTTTTTAAATTAGATTCCAGTAAGTCTAAATTTAGCACACATCCCTTTTGCATGTTGAGTAGCAATACAGATGTCAGCAATAAGAGGAACAAAGAAAAGATGTAAGAAGATGTAATGAGGGAATTCCTGACATGCGCATCAGGCAGAGCTCTTATGGGGTCTGAGTAGTGCAGTTCATTATGATGGGAATCCATCTAGCATCAATGAGGGAATTTATTTGTGTTATTTCTGTGGTTTTTCAGATCTGTTATTGCATTTATTGATTCATAAAACAACACACACAAAATATCTTGCTCATCTTCTGCTTCTGAGATTTAAATTAAAGGCAAATCTAAACATCAAACACTGTTCTCTAACAGTGATTCATTTATTTTTTGGAAAATATCTTTTCCCCTTGGCAAGGTTTCTAAAAGCTTACCTAACTTTCCCAATTTGTCTTGGAAAGCTTATTCTATTAAAATAAATAACATTCACAGGTAAATTTGACACAACCTTGCACCAGATGTGCTTCATTGTAATTTGAGAAAAGCATTAATGAAGTTCTATGAGATTATAGATTTAAAGTCACAGGGGTAGGTGCTCTATTAACAGTTTGAAGCACTGTGTCTGCAGGAAAGGTAGTAGGCACAGGAGCTCTTTTGCCAGTATGATGAGGAGTTGCTCTGATCATTAGTTGCACAGCTAAATGAATGGAGTCAGCAGAATGAAGAGGAAAGAGATATAAAGGATAACTGTGGTTAAAATCTAAAAGTGAGAAGTAACTTGCTTGTGATTGATCTATGAGTGCAGTACTTCACTGAGCACTGTAAATTTCCTTTAGGATATTTTTAAAAACATGCTGAAGAGCTGAAATAAACTGGACAATTTCCAGTTTAGCTTACAAAATTCTTGCTAAGACTGGAAAGATTTCTAATTATTTTCATTCATATTTTCCATAAGCTGCTTTAAAATGCCATGCCTAAGGTTGCTTTCAGAAGTCTTCCATGAATAGTTAAACCCTTTACAACTTGAAAAAAAAAATCATGATCTGTGCATTTTAAGTAGAAATGAGAAGTTGCTACTTGTTTTGTTTGCTGGAAACTTCTTTGTTCTGTTTTTAATAATGCCATACAAAAAGCACTTAGTATTTTTTGTAAATGTGCAGAGTTCCACAGGAAACTTCAGGCTGTTTCTAACATACAGAAATAAGGGGCAGATATAGGGGCAGGCCATTTAAACAATCTTAGCACTAACTTTGACACAAAATTGCTTTTCATTGTTGGTTTAAGCCTGTCACTGTCAGCATCTTCAGTCAACTGTTTTGGTATCTCCAGATAATAACATTAATCCTGTATAGTTGTTTTTCTTTTAAAAAGTGAGTAGTTTGTAAACTGAGAGAAGCAATGATCCTAAACTTGGAAGTACTCTCTCTTTTTCTTTTGTTTCTTCTTTTTTCTTTTTTTTTATTTTTTAAATGGAGTTCAGTCTGATATTTTTCTCTTCCAAACAGCCACAACCATGACATTCACTCTTTTCCCCCTCCTCCCTTTGTAATTTAAGATCAAGATAGGAGGGAATTTAACGCAGTGGGAGGCCCACTGACTGTATGTAATGCAAGTCTGGAAACTGTGCAATAAATGAAGCAAGGTTTTGAGATTCAAATGCTAATGCAAATGATAAAGTTGAGAGCTTGTTGCTTTTTCTAGAAATGTAGAACAGAAACCTTTCTCTCTTTGGGAAGAAGAATCTGATCTTTATTGGATTCTTTGGGCAAAATATATAAGCAAAACATAATTATGTTTTTGCTTCCAACTAACATTAGCCTTTGGTTCAGTGTAGCAGGAGAGTGGTTTTCTGTCTTGTGTACCTAGGCAGAGTCTAAAATACTTGAATACAGCAGATAAACTGGTAATTCCTTAAGAGTCCTGGGAAGGATAACAAGGGGAGTAACAAGTCAAGCTGTGTGATTATAGTCTTTAATTTATAGTTATCAGTGCAGAAACTAAGAGGAGGATGATGTGAGTAGATATCCAAAGCTGCCAAAAATCTATTAATTGTTTGAAAGAGAGTGATTTCACATCATTACAATGTTGATACAGAGGGTTACAGTAGATGAAATACATCAATATTTAACACACTTGTAAAGGGTTCACAGCATTGCAGGAAACATTATGGACTTGCTAAAAGGTTATAAGAGGAAGATAGCAAGGACAATGCCTGATGTGGGTTCCAGTGCAGACTACCAGGCAAGGTGGACCAAGTAAAAAAGCCTTTTTTCATCAGCCAATAACATTATCCAAGTACTAAATGTAGGAGTAATTAGAACTTCGAGTATTGAGGCATTTCTTGGGAAATAGATAGACAGACCATGCAAGTTTTTGAAATATATAGATAAAAATGTTTTGGCATGGAAAGCAAAGAAAACTACAAGCAAGTAAACTCTCTTGTGTTCATTTCTGACCTTTAAGGATGAGCTCCTGTAAGGAAAAGAGAAAAAAGATGGGAATAATTACATCCCATAAATACCTGTCTCCATGATCTCTATGGAGAAACTGGGTGGGAGGCTGAAATGTTGATATATAGACTGTAAGTATGTAAATTTAGATAAATGAATTCCAATATATGTCAAACCACTAAACAAATATTTAAGAAAAGAAAGCAGGTATGAAATGAGTTGCACCTATGGAAGGGCCCAAACAATGAGAACATAATTTGTAGGTACAGAATTTATAAATTGACAGTGAAAGATTTTCTCTTGTCTGAATGGGAAAGGAAAACTAATGACAAGCAGCCTAAATGAGCACTTTTCCTCAGTCTTCACTAAAGCAAAATATTCCTTTGAGCAGATAACCAACACAGTTAAAATCGGTGCCAAAGTCTGAAGACTTTAAATTGCTTCAGAGAAAAAGCAAATGAAAGATTGAGCTGCCTTTGATTCTGCCAACTCCAAGGGCTGTTACTTTTTGTGTGCCATGCAACACTAATTAGGATAAGAGTGAGAAATAGGGAGACTTCGTAAGAATTCTAGGATGTGATGCTTGTTCTGAAGCATTTTCTAATGTGATTATTGGAATTTAAAAAAAAAAAAGAAAAAAATGTACCAGTGTACTGAATAGATGTCATATTTCTTTCTGTAGTTTGGGAGGGAGGAAGACTTGAATTTTTAAAAAGAAGTAATCAGTCTTTATAAGCAGGATGTTTTATGCAAGAGTTCATACATTTTATGTTTGAAATTTGGTAATATCAATTACCATTAGACTATACCCTGGCTGGAGAGCATAAGGCCCTTAGAGTCATGTTTATCATGCT
The DNA here is from genome assembly GCA_013390045.1 of Picathartes gymnocephalus. Classification (NCBI taxonomy): domain Eukaryota; kingdom Metazoa; phylum Chordata; class Aves; order Passeriformes; family Picathartidae; genus Picathartes; species Picathartes gymnocephalus. The sequence goes on from WEKY01014487.1 coordinate 25,242, forward strand.
AGCCATGCTCAATATGAATGGCTTAAGGTTTCACATACATACTTTCTCATTTTCTGGTTGTGTGCTTCTCAGGAGTACAGATACATTAGCTTCTGTACACTGAACATAAATTATCTTTTATCTGTAAGTTTTATGGCAGTTTGTAATACAAGGTAATAGGATTTATGACCAAGAAATGAGAAGATGTCCAAGAGTTAATGAGGCCTGTCTTTTACATGTACTGAGCAGTTCAGTTTTCCCCACACAGGATTCCAGCCCTAGGATGTAGAGAGAATTGCTACCTACACATGAAAATGTGTTGCAGTAGCATATTTTTGTCAGTTAACTAACTCCTTTGAAAGAGTGTGTGAATACTTTGACAACCCTTTTTCTTGCACCCAGCTTTTCTTGTGAGTGCATGTCTGTGAGAAATGATGGATAATTTAACATGGTAGGTAGTGGCCCAGCAGCTAAATGTGAGCAATAAGAATCAGGAATGTCATCCCTTATTCTTGGCTCTTTACCATCATTTCCTTGAAGAGAAGTATATTGGGTAGTCTTTTGATCTCACAGCCTCCTAGACTGTAAATTGGGTAAAACCCATGTCCTTCTCTGAATGGGTACTGTGAGGCTCGTTTGGTTATTTACAAAATGCCATTACATCCTCCACTCTGCACTGGGGTGGAACTATCATGGTAATAGTAACAACAGTATTAGCAAGGCCGTTAATTAACATAAATATTGCCATACAGGAAGCTATGCAGATAATTAGTTAGCACAGTCCCAAGCACAGTTTCAGTGGGAGCCAGCCATCCTTCTCACAGATGGCATCTGGGCATGCCTGGGGCTTAGCACAGGCCAGGAGCTGCTTCCGAAGCTTTTGGAAGGCACCACCTTGTCGTGGGGCCAAGAGAGAACAACCACATGCACATGAGCAGTGCTGTGCTGGTTGGCTTGAGTTCCAGAGCTATTACCTGAACCGATTTACAGGTGCAGACAAGAGTGACTTGGCATGAAGATCTGCTCCTAGATGGAGACACTGCAGCAGATGTGAGAGAAGGTACAAAGACCGGAAACATTGCTGGGGTTTGTTGCTGCAATTGTCTGTGCAAATGTTATTTGATTTAGTTTGTGTCCATGCTTGTAGAGTTTAATGGGAAGTTCAACTTTTGAGTTTTTCTGTGGCAGCCAGTTCCTTGAAATTTGCAGGAACCTCCAGAATGAGTTATCCAATCAGTTCTGTACTGCCTCATATGTGTAAGAAGCAGATCTGGCTTGCACTCAATGGAGAAAATCCTTAATGAATGTGCCTCTTATGAGGGATAATTTTGGGATCTGGAAATTTAATTTCTCCTTTTCCTATATATATATATTTTGGTGAGTAAATTCAGTTTCAAAAAGATTGCAGTTGTAAAGGAAAGCATTTAAACATATATCTAATATTTAAACATGCATTTAGTACTTGCAGTGTTTATTGTCCTGAAAGGCTCTGTCACTTGTTTGGTATCTTCTCTCAAAGAGCACTACCGGAACTCAATCTGCTTGACAAAGTAGTCAGTCTCTGTGCCTCAAGCTCCTTGTGGAATTACAAACATACAACTTCTTGTTCTCTGATAAATACTTCTTTTTGTGACTTTTTCAATGAGAAAGGCAGACATTCAGCTGGACAGAGACACTGCAGTGTCAAAAATATTAGCTGAAGGAAAGACTTAATCAAGCCTTTCTCTAGGAAAGACTGAGCCCTTCACAGAAAACCTTGCAGAAAGGGGTTTTGTGCTCCCAGAAGTTTAGTATTAGATTGAAGCGGCTTCTCAGAAAAAAAAAAAAAAAAAGTTGCTATGTTGGTAGTTTAGCTGCCTTCATTTCCTTCTTTGGTAAGAAACTTTGAGGATTTGGTTGCAGTTCAATTTCTGTTCTTAAAATAAGACTTAAACTAGAGTCTGTATTTTTATTCTTTCCTGGGAAAATCCAGCTGGACCAATTCATTCTTATCCTGTGGTAATGTAGTGGGCCTGTGTAAATGTGACCTTCAAAAGGCTACAGGTCTAAAGGAGTTGGGTTTATTTCATGATAATTCATGGCTATGAAGTGGTGTTTCTCCATGTTTGCACAGGATTTCTCTGTTTTACTGAATATCAGTGATCCAAAATTAATTCATATTTGTCAATAACATTCTGACCTGGAAAAGATCTACTTGCTATCTTGCTTCTCACTGTTACAAAAGGAAATTTCTGGGTGGATTTTCTCTTAACAGCTACATTCTTTGTAACTTTGTTCTATTCCAGCATCAGCAGATGTGTAGTATGAGATACTGAAGGCTTATATAGAACCTTAGAAATTACAATTAGCTTTTGAAATAGTCAGGCCCTTTTAAACAGTTTATTTAGCATCAGTTAAAAGTGCAACCTACATCAACTTTATGGATGACATCTAATAGTTATGGATTACTTCTTTATAAGGAAGTTGAACTGAACAAAAAATTCATAAATCAATTTGTTAGCTTGCAGGTAACCAGTTTAATAAAGTACCTATCTTTCAGAGAGAAAAGGAAAATATCAAACCATCATTGCCAAGTGAAAAAGAATAGTCTTTATTAAATAAGATTTTCATCTGTTCATAAATGTTAAGAAGTAAGTCATACTCTATAGCAGGGTATGATAATCACACAGCTGTTTTTAGATTCACATCTTAATGGCGTCTGCAAAAGAAGATGATGTAAGGAGTCTAATTGGATTACTTAGGCATTTCTAAATTCTGAAGTCATCCAGTTTGATTCTCAATCAATAGGTTGCACTTGGTAAGTGTCAACAGTTCTGCTCGCAAATTTTTTCAATCTTTGTCCAGATTTTTAATTAGTTACTGCAGCTGCTGATGGATGATCATCTAGGAGAACCTTGGCCCTAAATAAAACTCTTCCAATGAGATTTCTGCTCTCTGTTGTTGCCTCTAGCTGCTGTGATATGATCTTGTCAATATGATAATATCTATTTTGTTGCTTTATGGAAACCACAAGAAGTTTTTTGCTACAAAGCTGATTATCTTAGAGCTGGTTTGTTGTTTTTTTTTTTTTCTCCAAACTTGTCAATTACTTTTCTTTCCTTCAAAATCTTAATCCATCTTTTCATCTTCTCCCTTAACAAACTTCTTTTTGCAGTGGTCTGATACTTTGGGCTTTTGTGTGCAATTTAGTATTAATAATTTTGCGTACTATAAAACAATTCTTCTGCTTTACATTAAATGATCACAGCAAAATACAAAATGTTTGTCTCTGATATTTGCTTGTTGGTAGGACCTGATGCGTAAGCTGGGATCAATAAGAAGGTGGTAAAACTTTGTCCTATTTTGACAATATTGGTAAGCTGAGGAAGACCACAGCAGTATCTTCACTTGTTATGTGTTAACTTATCTTTATTCTGTAACTGAATGGAACAAAGCTGGAAACTGTGTGTCTGTGTGTTCATTCCAGTATTGTTTGGGTTTTTTCCCAAGTAGGACTTTACTCCTATATGGGGAGTTTCTAGCAAGCTAAAGAATTTGTAAGATTTTTGTGACTAGATTTTTGGCCAAAAAAGGGGGGAAAAAGGCAAAAGCACTTTAAAAGACATTAATGTGGATTCCAAATTAAGCCAAAAGATTTAAATATTTTGTACACAATTCAATAAGCTTTCTATTTCTACAAAGTGCTGTAGTTTTATACTTTAAAAAACGAACATTATGCAAATGCTTGTCTGTATGAAGATGTCATAGACTGCTACTTTGCAGATTGATTTTGTAGTATTTTTATGATTATGATTTAAAATATTTGTCTATCATCTAACACCTGGGAGGAGTAATGCAATGCTTTGAATTTCAAGGTCAACTATTAGACATGAAGAAGTAAGAGGATTCAGAGGAATAATTATTAACACTTTCTTTGCCTTGCCTTATCAGTTGCCATCCTCCTTACCAAGTAGTCATCATACTGCAAGATCTTCCTTTCTTTATCTAATCTTTTTTCTTCTACTTTCCCTTTTTTTCCCCTCTAGATTTTTCTTGGATGTCATCAACTGTCTTTTCTCAGCACATAATCTTATCTTAATTTTTTAGTTCAGTTTTGTCTACACTGTTCTAGCTTTAACTTAAGCAGCCGCTGCTACCCTGAAGATTTTTTCCAGGATTTGTCTCCTCCCGTCAGTCACAATAGTATGCTATGAAGCATTAATTCATCCAAGCCCAGTCATTCTGGCTTCATCTATTCATAGAATCAAGGAATCATATTCCTCTTGGGTCTCAAAAGGTTTCATCTTTATTTTGTCATGCCAATGAGCATAGTGGCCCCATCTTTAGTACTGGAATCTGCTGGGGTGATACCTGATGCAATGTACTTTCGCATCACCCTGAAATCATCACTGTGCTGTACATCTTTGTTCAGCTTTATTGTGTTAGCCCAAATTTCTCAAGTCCTGGGATTCTGTTCTACCCACCACTCTCTTTCTGAAGGCGTCTTACTGCCTTGCTTGAGGTGAATTTGACCAGGGTTTTGCAGTAACAACATTCCTCTTTGAGTACTACATGGATTTCAGTGATAGTTTAGGGGTATGCAATTTTTTTTTCACTTCCCGCCTGAGTTACAGAAAGTTCTGTAGGGAAACTAACAAGTATCAGAAGTCTGTAATCTGTGACAGAGCCTTATCCGGAAAGAAAATTAGTGGAAAATATTTTATTTCATACAATCAAAAATACAGCAGGGAAAATCAATATTATTGTTCCTATCCTGAATGTAAATAACAGTAAAAATTGAAGTGATAGTAGGTGATAAATTATTTTCTACTACAAAATCAAAAAAATAAAAATGCTGAATGTCGCTGTTATCCTGGGGACGGCAAAGAAAGCGACATAAACTTCCAGAACACAGATCCAGTCCAACTGCTTTATTACAAAACGCATGTGTTATATAGAATAGTACACACAGGTATTATACTATTGGTTATTAGGATGAACACCCCTTAAGACTATTGGCTAATTATAAACAACTCTATTTTCTAACTCTCTTCTGGGCAAACACCAGGTGCAAGAATGTTTACATTTTTATACTGGCAAGTTCTCATAAAAAACTCTCAGAAACATGAGAAAGTTTGCTCTCTCACAGCCACTGCTGCAAATATGCCTGAGATTTTCTCTGCTCAGGCCTGTCAGCATCCACAGCTGAACACTTAATTGTTGACCTGAAGGGTTTATAGGATCCTTTAGAGGTAAATTTAATAATGGTCTTTTCTGTTCACATCTGAGTACTGGCAATTGTTGAAGTTGTAGAAGGTGAGCATCTGTATTCTGGCCTCAGTTATATTTGAAAATGTGTTATCTCTTCAATTCAATCCCTTTGTGAAATGGCTTAGGCTTTTGCAATCCCTTGCAGTATCACTGTTAATTCTGCATCTGCCAGGGTAGTGGTGTCAACTGAATGGATTTTCAACATTTAATATTAAAAAAGGGTCAGGGAAGAAGAATGATAATATTTGGTAATATCAGAGGTTCTAGGGAAAATGCTGTATTACACTGATAAACAAGATTTGGGTAGAACTATTCAGCTTTGCCATGGGAAGTGATTGATTTGGCAATCTGAATTTTATTCATGTTGATAACAGCTGATTACATTATTTCAGGACTCTCTCTGCTCTAACAGAACATCCCAAGAGCAGATGGGGATCAGGGATTGAATTCTTCATTGTCTTTTAAGGCTGTAATGTGTCTGTCACTCTCACGTCAACTTCAGTCAAAAATACTTGCCAACACTGCAGTTGGGCCAATGACCTCCAGGGGAGTGCACAGACTTCCTACTCCTAATCCTAAAATCAAGGGATTCATCAAGAGTGAATGTGTTTCTGTTAAAAGGAAGAAAAAGAGTCTGGAGCAATCTTCCAGGTTCTGTGAAGGGGTTTCAAGAAGATGAAGCTAGGCTTATTCCTGAGATGCACAGCAGAAGAATGAGAGATAGTGGCACTAAACTAAGATGGAAGATTTGGGGTAACTGTAAGGAAAAATTTCTATTCTGAAGATTACAGGTTACATACAGAGAATCTATGTCTCTGACAGTATTCAAAACCTCGGGCTGCACTCCCGAGACTCCCTCCTACCTACTTGATTCTGGGACACTTGCAGAGACACGGGTAGACTCAGTAGGTATGTTAGAACCATTGCACAAGTATCTGTTGAGAAGGATTTGGAATCTCCTGATACACAGGACTGTGGCCACATTCAGAAATAGCGGTTCTATCCACTCTGATCTCTTTTCATGTTTTTGTTACCTTACAAAGGGAAGTTAGTTGTCGTCTCTCATTTAACCTCACAGAAGAAAATGCTGAAAGGAGGAATGATGGCTGTCTCTGAATGCACTGAGTAAATGCCAGGGAGATAAATGGTCTGGTTAAGCTCAAGGCCAATGTTAGAACAAAAGTAAATTGCTTTAAACCAGTGGTGGATAAATTTCTGTCAGAAATTATGCCATTCAGTGGGAATTGAACAAACTTGAGAAGTGAGCCCACAATCTTCCTCACAATGTTCAACAAGTCCAAGTGCACCTGTACCAGTTGTAAGTAGAGACTGGAAGACATGTCCTGGGCTGTATCCAAAGCAGCACAGCCAGCGGGGCAAGGGAAGGAATTCTGCCCTTTTGCTCTGCTCTCATGAAACTTCACCTGGAGTACTGCATCTGGCTCTGGGGTCCACAACAAGAATCTGCTGGAGTGAGTCCAGAGGCCACAAATCTGCTCAGAGAGCTGGAGCACCTCTTCTACGAAGACAGGCAGTCATTCAGCCTGGAGAAGAGTAAGCTTCAGGAGAAACTTGGAGCACCCTTCCAATATATTACAGGGACTTATAAAAAGGAGGGAGTGGGATTTTTTACATGAGTAGATAATGATGGGGACACTGGTTTTAAGCTGAAAGAGAGTAGGTTTATTAGATATTAGGAGGAAATTCTTTGTCACAAGGATGGTGAGATACTGAAACAGATTGTCCAGAGAATTTGTGGATGCACCGTCCCTGGAAGTGTTCCAGGCCAAGTTGGACAGGGCCCTGAGCAACCTGGTGTAGTGAATGGCATCCCTGCCCATAGGATTCTATGACTCTATGAAATTAGAAGGAATCATTCTTCTGGTGAGATTCCACAGCAGGTCTACAAAAGAGAAAAATGTGGAAGAGGGGGACAGAATCAGAGCTCACTATGTTGATTTTACCTCCTCAACTCTCTTCCCACCAACAGTGAACATAAAACTTTCAAAAGTTGTTAATATGTAGGCATTGTGTTTCCAATTGTCCTTAATTTGCTGCTTTTTAAACACGAAGCCTGACAATGGCATTAATAAGTTTGAACCTTGAGTCACATGAGCCGTACTGGTCTGTGATCAGCTTTTCAGCAGTGCTGGTTTGCAAATGGTGAGCATGAATTCCAGCCCCAACCATGGAGTCTGTTTCACAGATGTAGCTTCCTTTAGCATTTTATTTACTGTATCTGGACATACACTGTCTCCTCTACCATCCTTGCAGGTAAGCATATAGGAAGTGTGGGTTAGATGGATGGGCAGTGGGGTGGATCAAGAACTGGCTGAGTGTCAGAGCTCAGAGGGTTGTACTCAGCTGGAGGCCTGTAATCAGGAATCTGCTGAGTCTAGTCTTATTGATCTTGTTTATCAGTGACCTGGATGAAGGGATAGAATGTACCCTCAACAAGTTTGTTGATGATATGAAACGAGGGGCAGAGGCTGATACACCTGAAGTCTGGGCTACCACTCAGTTGGATCTTAATAGGCTGAAGAGTTGGGTGGAGAGAAAACTAATGATGTTCAGCAAGGGCAAGTGTAGGATCCTGAACCTGGGGAGGAATAACCCCAAGTATCAGCTCAGGTTGCAGGCTGACCTCCTAGAGAGCAGCTCTGCAGAGAAGGGCATGTGAGTCTTGATGAGTAACCAATTGTGCCAATGGTATCCTGGAGTGCAATGGGAAGAGTGTGGCCAGGAGGTCAAGGTAGGTGATCCTGCCCTTTTACTCAGCCCTGGTGAGGCCACATCTGGAGTGCTGTGTCCAGACAAGTTGCTACTGAAGAATATCCAGTGGAGGTCACAAAGATAGTCAGGGGTCTGGAACATCTCTCTTACGCTGTGGGAGCAGGGCTTATTTAGAGGAAGGAGTGAGAGAGATCTTGTTCGTGCCTATAAATATCTCAAAGGCAGATGGTGCCAGACTCTTTTCAGTGATGCCCAGTGACAGGATGAAGAGCAATGGCCATAAAATAAAACACAGGAAATTGCATCTCAAGATAAGGAAGAACTTCTTTACACTGAGGGTGGCAGAGAGCTGGACAGGCTGCTCAGGGAGTCGTGGAGTCTCCCTCTCTGGAGGCATTCAAAACCCTTCTGGATGCATTCCTGTGTAACCTGCTCTAGGTGACACTGCCTTTGCAGGGGCATTGGACTAGATGATCCGCAGAGGCCCTTTCCTAAAACAATTTGAAATTAAGGGGCTCTCAGGCAAAGATATGAGAATAGGAATAACAGTCCTTTTAATAGGAAAATTAAAATAAAATGCAGTAGTACAACACATTGACAGAGTCAGAGTACAGCCTGACACCCTGTCAGTCAGGGTGTTGGTAGCAGTCCCATTAGATGGTGGCTGCAGCCCTCCTGGAGTGACAGATGTGGTTTTGTTGAAGCAGTGATCCTGTAGAAGGGTGTAGTTTTCCTCTGAAGGTCCAATGGTAGCGCAGAAGGGTCCGTTCTTCCTCTGGGAATCCAGTGGAAAGGCTGCCTGTGGTTTTCTGAGTCTCACATTCTATCCAGGTAGGGATGCTTGGCTCCTCCCCCCTGAGTGGAGCATCTCCCAATGGAATGATGTAATTTTATCAGTCATGCAGTGAGACTCAATGCCCCATTAACAGAAGATATCTCCCCGGAGGGAAGGATGGGTGTGGGAGAGATAAAGAACACTGTCCCACCTGGTTTTAACAGACTTTTTGTTACATCTTGCACTGCAACCTAAGACACCCATCCACATGATAGGCAGTGGTGCTTCATGGGGAGTATCAGCATTTCTGTGGTATCAACATCTGTTTCTGAGTGGTTAATTTTCATTAAGAGTTTCATCCTTTGTTAATTGAATTATGGCTTTCAATTTCAGCAATGTCAGGTACCTGAGGGAAAAGAAGGAGCTGCACCCAGAGGGGAATCCTTTCATTCTGTTGAAAGAATAAATTATCAATTATTGAAGAATAATTAGCTGGCAGAATTCTCTTCTAGTAACCACAACGTTGGCAATGAAACGTGCCCTTGTGTTATGAGTCTGAGGTCTTCCTACCTCATACCTTAAAGGTTTTTAGATGCAAGCATTTAAAAGCTGCATTGCAGTATGTATATCTCTCTCTCAATAACGGGGGCACATTGTTCAGTTCTTTCTCAGATATCACTTTTCTTTTAGGGCAGGAAAAAGAGGAAGACTCTCTGGTAGAAAAATTTTTGAAAAGGTATATTTTTCTTCTGTTGTTAACCACCAGCAGTTTTTCCTCAACTGGAGGATGTACTTCAAAGTGAAACAGGAGCAGCTGAAGACCTGGAATTAGTCTTCTGTGGCAATGATGCCACAGACAGACAGTCTCATTAGCTGCAAGCTTGGTGATTTTTTTAAGGAAGAGCTGCCTGTCTCCTTTATGTTAGAGGAACCTGGGAACTGAGAATAAAACTGATAAGATATTCACTCTACCCAGGGTATTGACTGAAGCTTTAAAGCAATTAGAAGAGCACCAAGAGAGGGCTCAATAGGTCTCTGAGGGTCTAGTATGTCTCTGCATAAAGTCCTAGACCTCCTGTCCATTCATGATTTTGTGGGAGTTATTTCTACATGTTGTAGGTGTGTAAGCTATCACATACAGCCTTAACCCACCCATGCTTAATGGTTCTTGAAATCCTTTAGGAATGTGGAGAGTCTGGTATATTCCTGTTGAGGGAGATGGACGGCCACAGACAGAACTCTTGAGCCTGAGTTATCATAAACAAATCCAGCTATTCTGGTGTCCCAGATGATGTATGCCACAAAAGAGGCGCACTTCAGAACCTGTGCAGATAAAGGAAGTAGCTCATCATCCCTATTACACATATTTTAGCAATTTTGTGTAAGCCTAATGATATAACTGAATTAATAATGCCTGTGTAATTTCTTGGTCTTTCATCTGTGTGACTTCTGGATCTCCTTTCCTGTTCACAAGCACACAGTGAAACTGCAGAAATATCACAGCAACATGTAATTTCCAGTTTATCAATAGTAATGCCCTTCATGAACATCTCTTTTTTTTTAAATTCTCTTTTGTACTTAAACCCAGTTCCAGATGATTGTACTAAATGCATTCTGTGTCTCCTTAGGGGAGAGGTATTATGAAGCTATTGTTTTAGAAAACAAGTTTTCTAGCAATAGCATAGGAACTTTTTAAATACTTCTAGTATGGAAGCCCACTGAACTGTCAAGCATATTCCTCAAAAACTCTTAAGGAGATAAAATACTTAAACATTCTTCTTTTTTATTCCAAGTCATCTGAGAAAGTGAAGCACTTTTAGTTATTTAGTGCAGTCTGTTAAAAGGAAGAGAAGCTGTGATGTCCCATCCCTGGAAGTGTTCAAGGTCAGGCTGGATGGGGCTCTGAGCAGCCTGTTCTTGTGAAAGGTGTCCCTGCCCAAGCCACAGCCTTCAGATAATGAACTGAATGCAATTGCTTATTTCTGTAGCCCTTGGAAACCCATGCATGATGATGTTCAAATCTCCCATCTTGAAAGGCAGTAGGAGCTTATATTTCTGAGACCGCCTGAGTCTACCCCTGCAGTTCAGTGAAGCTGACACCCTGCTTGTGTCTCCTCTTGGAAGGCCATGCCTGCCAAATGCCTGCATCTGGTTGCTCCCATGCAAACTTCACTTTCAGATGGGGGAGTGAGAACAGGATTGTCTCTGCTTGAAGTTTGGCAGTATTTCTCCATGAGACTCTGGAAATGCAGGGTAATTTTAACACCACTGTTTTATAATTGGACATTTTTTTCCCATCTGAGGGATAAAAATCCAATGTTGAGTCAGCAAGAGCTTACCTGAATCTGATTGTTTTGATAACTTGTACTTTGTAGTCATCTTGGAGAGTGTGAGAGTGAAGTAAATCTGAAAATCAGCTTAGTATTTAGATATGCATGATAGTGGCCTCTACAGTGTTATACTGTACTAAACTGTAGTTCCATGATTCCTTTCCTTCAGCCTGTACACCTCAAAGCAGGTTAGTGTGGCTATGTGTATTCTCAACATTTTTTATTGTGCAGGGTAACTGATGTACAAAGTCTTTGGTTGAAATAGTTATTTTTAGAAGAATCCACAAGATGACAAATAATAACTTGCCTAGCTTTTCATACAGGCTCTGATCTTCCCTTAGTGAATCTTGGACTACATGTCACGTCATATTCTTTAGCTGGATCTCAAGGTATATTACTCCTATATTACAGAGGGACAGAGAAAGAGACAAAGGCATGAGGAAGTGAAATTATTTGCTCAGGTACTCAGGGAGTCAATACCATACTGAAAATTGAATCCAGTTTTCCAGGTTTCTGTCTCCAGTGACCTGTCAACTAGGACCAGTTTCCTCTTTGGTGCTTGTGACTTTATTGGGAGTGACCTTTAGAGATGATGGAAATTTTTACTTGAAGTGCTTAATCTTTTCAGAAAAATCACAGAAGCTCACTTTTCTATAGTAGTCAAAAACTCATCCTAACTTCCTTAAGAGAAATCGTGAAGAGGTGGATTTGTGTAAATAATCTCATTTCTTAAGAAGCCTGACAAAAAAAAAATCTTATGCTTGAATTTGAGAATGCCATGGCTTAGAGTGGCCAAATATATATATGCCAATTATAACAGCTGTTCATTTCTAATGAACAATATATCCAGGAAAAAACAGAAACAAAGAGTTAGTCAAAGTGTTGCAGACAATTATTAGAAATAATAACTTCTGCATTTTAACATCTTTCAACTTTCTGCCTCTGTGCATGACCGCTGTGCAATCCAATAAAACATTTCTCATCTCATCAGAATTTTACAAGATAGCTAGGAGACAGCTACAGAAAGATCAGAAAGGAATCAGAAAGCAGAGGGAGATACTCTGGAAGGATGAGCATTTTTCTTACCTGAGTTCTGTTTCTGCATCACAAAACAATGAGTTTCCCAAATCAGACATTAACAAACTCTTCCATTTCCAAGGACAGAGAAGGTCATGCAAAGCATGCCAGTCTTTTCAAAATGGGCTATAATTGGCACTAGCCAGCGCCTTAATATTCATTACCTGTAATTGAGGGTCTAATTAAAGGTGTGATTTCTTTTCTTCATCCTAAGAAAAATTCCAAGGAAATAAACAGAATTGCTTCCAGTCTGTTCCTTGCAATTGAATGGCCCTGGTCATAAGCAATGTTTAAACAAATGCAGAGTAAAAGGCAGAGCTTCTCAGAAGTAACATTGTCTCTGAGTAACTGATGTGATTTCTATGAATAATCATCACATAAACATGATACATCATGTAATACATGGAGGAGAGTTTGGTTTAAAGATTGTAGGTCTGTGTGTTTGACTATAAATATATCACAGTTAGACATGTATTTTCCCCTTCCAAAACTCCTGACATTTTTTTCTTCTGTGTGGGTGGGCTCTTACATACCTGGAGAAAATTACATAGTTCTAAAAATTAAAAGCTATATAATAAAGAACATTTAACCTAGTTTCATTATAGACCCATAATATGTTCTCAAAAATGAAACATGATTTTTGAAGGGGGTGTTATTAACCATAGTATTATAACTGTTGTGATGGATGGATGGATGGATGGATGGATGGATGGATGGATGGATGGACAGTATATCCTTATGAGTAATTTGGCAATGGCATGCCCAAATGTGCCACTTTTTTTATTGTTACGAGAAAGAAAAAGCAATGTAATGATATTTATTGAAAATTATTTGAAAGCTACTCTGAATTGATTGATGTTTCTGCTGATTAAAAAGGGTACTTCTATTTTATGATATTAAGACAGATAGGTAAAAACTGAGTAACTGTTTTAAAATCCAGCTTTCATCTTGATGGAAGTGCAAAGATGAGTCTGTTCTTATAATCTGTAAAGTAGCAGAACTAAAATACTCTGTCTTCTCCAAATGTCTGTGTTTTTTAAGAGAAAAAAATAAATATAATATTGGCTTTACAACTGAAATATCCCAAGGACATATATCCTAGAAATATATGTGCAACTTCAGAATTGTATACTCTGCCATTTACTTCATTAGAATTTTCAGAAGATTTAGTTGTTCCATATTTGACACTCTTTGGATCTAAGGCATTGCTGAGACTAACAGACATGTTTTATGCATCAGCAGGAAAATGCATGTGTTTATGAGAAAGCTAATTGGAAGGTAGAAGGAGATTATTTAGCACTATCTGAACTTTTGTGCCCATGCAGATGAGAAATCTTACACTTCTCTAAGACTCTTGCGTAATTGTGCTGCCCAGAAGAATGCAGCTCTTTGCAGGGGGACAAGACCTCATTTGCAGGAGTTAATTTTTCAAAAGGCTACCTGAACCCTATTACCAAACATTGTTCTTGACCCCTCAATTGGTTTAACTTACTATCTTAGCAATACTAGAAATAAGCACCTGCATTTCTGTATGTGTGAGCACTGAATGGTGAAAATGAGATTACTGCAGTTGTTGAGAATGAATGAGGAGAAAGTTTGATTCCTTATTTCTCTCCTGATTGATATTTATGATGGGTGGGAAATGTGGGTGTATTTGTGTATACAGGTAATAAAACCATAAAGACTTTTATAATAAAGCATTGAGTTTAAGAGCATTTGTGAGTTCATCAGTAGATAACCAGCCACATCTTGTGAGAGTACAGGCAGAACACATTCTGGTAGAAAAACATTCTCTTAGGCAGCAAACACACACTGTATATGTCATGCATTTTTATTATTGCTTCCATATTCATTAAAGTTTAAGGCCTTAAATGACTTGTCAAAATGTTATGCCAAGCTGAAAAACATTGCCTTGATGTGCTGTAGCGTAGCAAGTCTTATTGGCACTTCTAGCACTCTCAGTCGTCAAGAAAAATCCCTACATTTTTCAAGTCACTTGTATGTTTGTCTCCTATGTGCACTTCTCATTTTTCTTCATTCTTGATATATTTTTCAGAATTTTATGGGGTTTTTAATGCAACTCTCATCTAAAATGTGATGGGGTTTGCTTGTACGTGTATATACATGGTTCTGGTTAGGGAAGGTCAAGTTAGATCTCTCCAAGTTCTAGGGAGGTCAGGTTAGAGGCTGAGTCCAAGGCCATCCCTACTGTTTCTTTTATTTATGAATAACAGGGATTTGTGTAGGCTTGAGTCTTAGCATGGTTTGACTCATGTTGCTCTTGGGACAAATAGAAAAATATGCTGAGAATAAAGACAGTAAAAAAAAAAAAAGGCAGGGAGTGAGCAGAGTAGAAAAACAAAGAAAGAAGAAATGAAGGCAAAAAAAGAGAGACTAAAGGTGTGGGAATGGTATTCCCTGTTTGCTTGTGCATAAACTACATGCCCCATAAGATTTGCCAGCAGTGCATAGGGATGCTTTATAGATATGATACATTTTAAGCACATGCTTCTAGCAAATCAGCTTTGATTGTGGCATTTTCTTAGTTTTTAAAGAATATAGAGAAGCTCTTAAAGGAATTTTGAGTCTGGGGTAGAAGTGGATGGGGAAAATGTTTTGCAGACAGGATAGTGTATTATACCTTTATGTAAATACCCTGTATGTATAACATTGCAATACAAAAATTCTGTTTGAGTCTAGAGATCACTGTTAAAGCTGTCTACAGATAATTGTATTGGATGAAATTGGAAACCAGTGATTTAGACAGTTGGTCAATACATCTAAAATAAGAAGTAAAAATACATGGAGGTCAGACAGTGACGGTGGCATTAGAAAAATGAACACTCCTATTTTTAAACATGGCTCTAAAGTCATTATTAACATGTTTTCAGAAAATGTTCAGTGTGACTCACCTGAGCTCCCTCTGGACCCTGGAGAATGTTAGTGATGGTGATAATAGCGAGAGGAGAAGCAGGTGGGTACTGAGTGCACTTGAAAACACCACTCTGACTTTTCACTGACGTGCAAGAAAAACACTGTGATAGCATGACCTACAACAGACTTTCTTCCCAGTGACAGCTCTGCTCTGTGAGATCTGTAAAAAGGAACCTTTTGTAATAACATCCCCTCTCTTCTCAAGAAAAGTCTTTTCTCCCAGACTTTGCCATTGTCTGAAGTATCTTAGACCTCAAATAAATATCGGAACAGTTAGGTATCTTTACACTCTGGTTAGCAAAACTTGATATAAAAGTAAAAGCAATTTGTACTGGATTCACTGATGTCAATGACTTAGGAGTGCTCAAATGAGTTTTTATTATTCTGGAAACAAATTAAAAGCATTAACTTTTGTTTTGTTCTTTTCTCTGCCTAGAGCAAATTTTTATGGTCTAGTTAGGTTCCCTTGAAAACAGGCTTTTATAAGTAAATACTCATGGATGATTAACCGTCCTAAAATAAAACTGTTGTCAGATGTTTAAAGTGTGTGGTGCATAAGAGAGCAGGTATGTACATGGTGACCTGAAAGCTGATTTCTACATTTCAGTGCATCTGCAATGATTAATAAAACTGAGGTACCTGCAGATGTACCTCCAAGGACTTGATCTTGGGGAAAGCATGTCTTTTTAATTTAGTTGATTCTGGGGTTTGGGAGAAAAAAAACCAGTTGTGTCATGGTGAAGTGGTTTCCCAACTTTTGCAGAGTAAAAGTGAGGATGTCTTAACCTAAGCAGACCTTTCAAGACAAAGAGTATTTTTAGAAAGTATAAGTGGAACTAAGATCAACTGAAGAAATGGCACATGAAGAAACATGGAGGAAAAACCTGTAAGTAAGTCTACAGAAAATGTTTTTATATGTTCTTTTACTGTACCCGTCAATAAAATACCAATATACTACTGGCTGCTTACTTTTCACTGTAGGAAGAAAGAATTGCATTTTGTAAATTGATTTTCTTAGAGTGGCATCTTAGTTTCAAGAGAAATCTAAGTTTCAGATAAGCATTTTGCACATTTGGCTTTCCTCTTTCATTCTTATTTTAAGCAGTATAAAGTCTGTAATTAATGCAATGGACTTGGTTGAATAACTTTGTAACTGACAGGAGATGGTCCTCTTTGACCTTCATTTTAATATTGAAAAATGAGGAAAAATGAAACAACTTCTTCCAAAAAAATGAATAAAAGATGGTTTGAAAGGTGTCCTTTTTCAATAAAATAGCAATATTATATTAGATCATCCATTAGTCACTGATAACTGGTCTGGTGGAGAAAGCAAATAATTTTTTAACAGAAATAATATTTCTGTTCAACTTATAAGAGAATCTCAGTTTTTAAATTATTTTTATCTTCTGCTTTAGAAGTATTAGATCTCACTCAGGAAGATGTAAAAGTTTGAATTGGAACTTTGCCCCCTCGTATGTTTCATAAGCTTTTTTACACTTAGGAGTAGGATGAGATCAGACATCCGAGGTACAGTGGCTCAGGTTCCCTGGAAGGTGACTGGAGGGCCTGGCAGCACAACCTGTCCCATAACCCCATCCAGGTGGCAACCCCAGCCCCAAGCACTGAGCACCTCCATGGGCGTGGGGACTGGACAGGGTGTGAGCCCAGGAGGGCAGGGCCACGGGCACTTGGGGACACTGGGCCAGGTGCTGATGACCCCAGGCTGTGGGTGATAAGCAGAGTGGAGGAGGCCCACGGGGCTGGGCAGGCACAGTCAGAGCTGGCACTGCCTTAAGAACCCCAAGAGGGTGACATGTGAAGGGGGTTTAGTGTTTAAAATTAGCGATGTGTTTGTCAGTGAGTTCACCTGGGAGAGAGTTCCAGGTGCTTTTACTTCCTGTGTGAATCAGGCCCTCCTCTCTGACTACGCAGCTCTTCCATAAAGGCCAGGGTCTACTTATGACTGCTGTTTTCTGGTAAATTAAGGTTGACTCCTTTACTCAGCCTTTCTGGGCACTGGAGGAGAGATAAAATGTTGCAAGAGGAGAATGGAATGTGCAAAAGCTGCATGACTGCTGGTGAGAGATGTTGCATTGCCTTGACGACAAGTACATTTCTAGGCTGCTGATTGACATATTGATTACTTCCTTTGCTTATAGTTTCATGAAACCTGCTGTTTTTTGGACAGTGGAGAGAGATTTTGTCATGAATGTGAGCCCTGGGTCAAAAGAGTTATTTACTCTCAAGGGATTAAAACTGAGCAGGCCCATGCTCTGCATGGAAGTATAAGGTGCAGCAGCAGTAGTGTGTTTCACGGCATGCAGAGGCAATTAACAATAATCTTATTTGAGTATGAAAATGAATAATCATTCATGTTTCTCAGAGTAGGTTTGGGTTTTTTTGTTTCTCCTTTTCCAGTGACTGAGGGAGCTCTCCCCATCAGGCAGGTATTGTGGAGCTAATCTTTAGACAGCTGCAAGAAAAGCATCCTGGAGTGCCTTTTTCACCCTCTCGTTAATAATAGCTAATCTGAAAGTGGGAAGGGATTGAACAGTTATCCACATATCAGCTGGCTTTCTTGTTTATACAGGGATCCCTGTGAGACTTTTTTAACAGGGGGAGATTTAAATTAAAAACAATGAGCAACTCTTCTTTGGGCTAGGCAGGGGCTGCCAAAAATAGAAATGTAAATGCCCTATAAGGATCTAGGCTGCATTGATTCCCTCATTTTCCCCAAGTTAGCTTAAGCCTCTGCAGCATATTTCAGTAGTGATTCAAATCTATGATCACTGGATGAATCAGTGGAAGTAACAAAAGAAACTCCCTATCTTTCAGCCATTTAAATTTGTAGTAAAATGTTGTCTTGCAAGGAAGTGAGTATTCGGCCTGTAGTCTGCTGGGTTTTAGTTGTGCTACATAACTACAGACAGTACTAGTCACGTAAACTGAGACCAACTGCATGTCAGTAATTTGCAGAAGTCATTAACAAGGTTTTTGCAGAAATGGTGGAAATTAAACACGATCAGATGGATGGTTAATGGGCATTTACTGCATAGTCTAGTCACTGAAACATATAATCTGTCATTCACAAAGTCAGAACATATTTGTTCATTTTGTTCTGGCTCTGCAGATGGCAGTGTTAAGAGATTATTCATTTTTGGAAATGTCTTGAAATATTTTTACATGATGATATGAAGGAAGCAATGAAGAAGAAATTCTTGAAATACAACAGGAATGTTCTGTTTACTTATGAAGTAGAAAGTACTTTAAAATTTTGGGCAAGCTTGTCTTAATAAATCCCTGTGGTGTACTCTACCTTTTGCTGCTCTCCAGCCTCTCAGTCTTACAGTCACCCAATTTTTTTAACCGAAGTCAGAAGTCTTTATTATGGAAGCAAAAGAAATGACCCTCATTTCTTGCCAAATAAATAGGTGCCTACAGCAAATAGTTATTCATCTCTCAGCTCTGTAGATGTGATCAGCTGGTGGCCTGATTTAAGAACAGTATTATCCTCCTGTGCTTCACATTACATATCCCCAGTATATAACCTCAGCCCACATCTGTGTTCAGATTAAGCTTCATTGTACAGTGAACCAGTTCAAGATGTAACCACAATTTCCTCTTTTTACACAGCATAGCAACTTATCTTTAACTTGGAAAACACTAGAATTTATCATTCCAAGCAAGGGGGTTTTTTTTCATTTTCGTCATGGGAGTATTATTTAAAAATGTGTGCAATGTGAATGGGATTATAGATACATATCTGAGTCGTAAGGCAGAGGCTTAAGGGCTTCAGAGTTCATAAGAATCTCAAGTGACATTCCAGATATCTTTAAATATTTAAAATTGCAGATTAACCATATTTGCAATTTTTAAAAAGCATACTTTGTTAGTGTACCATTTATTACGTCCTTTTTGGAATATAGGCAAAAATGCAGTCTCTGACTCCATGGTGCAGAAAAATTCTGCTACAAAAGTTGACCTTTGATTTTAGAGAGATTGCCCTACCCAGACTTAACCACACTCAATTTATAGAATGGGCTGTTGAATGTTCAGAGCTGGATAATCCATTAAAAAAAAAAAAACTTTATTCAATGGATTATAGAGATTTATGGTAGTAAACATGACATGTGATAACAGTTCTTTATGTCATACCTGCATACACTGTGGAGAGATAAGTGATTCAGAAAATATGCAATATAATTTCAGGTAATACATTCCACTAGATGCATTTACCTCTGATCTTGGAATCTAGGGTAAGAGTGTAATTATTCACAAAACCTGTCTTCTTTTGGGAAGTTGCAAAAGGGAAGTTGCTTATATACATGAACTTTCCAGTAGAAAACAGTAGTCATTGTGCAGAGGTTTAGTATAAAAACTTGTAGACTGACATTACTCTCAGTGATAGTTGGAACAGTTCACAGGAATATATAATAGGTGAATGTTTACTTGGAGCTCTTTCTGATTCATCTGTTTCTAAAAACAAACATAAGTTTTAGCTACATAGACATTTCATTGAACGTGAAAATGAGATATATGGAGTCTGAAAATATTTAAATCTTATCTATACACTTACGTGTATTGACACAAAGTACACAGGCACAGAAAGGAAAAAGATTAGGCATCAAAGCTGTACCCCAAAGTGCTTGGTATTCAAAACAAACTCTCCAAACTTAGAGTGGATTTAAGGCTACCTCAGCTGCAGATATCAGGAAACACAGTGGCATTTTTAACTTCACCCATTAGGAGTATAAAATGCAATATCCTGAAAGCAAACTTGCTGCTTTGAGCATGAAACTTTAACTACTGCCACATTTCTTCTGGATGTATCTGCAGTAGCTCTAGGTTAGGGGTAATAACTCAAATTTAAGTTTTTGTTACATCTTGCTCTTTCTTTGTTTTCCAGGACTTAAAAAAAAAAAAAAAAAAA
>WEKY01014487.1:45258-65959 GCA_013390045.1 Picathartes gymnocephalus
AAAAAAAAAGTGAAAAATTCTCTGGATTTTTTCAAATTCATTGCGAAAATCAGTAGCTGCTCTGATGAAAACTGCCTACCACTTAACATATTGTGGGGAAAAAGTTAATGATTACACATTTGATAACTGCAAAGACAGCAAGTGGAAAAGGACATAAGCAATGAAGCAGCTAGTAATTCTGATGTATGGAACATTAATCCCTTTGCAAAACAGAAACACCTCTAGGTTTATAGCTGGAATTCCCAGATGCTGATGGGCCCTCAGAGTCAGAGCTGTCTCTTATGAGTGATGTCTAAACTGAGGACAGGCCATCATCTCAGGAAATTGCAAGGCAGTCTCTAATACAGGTGTTGTTTCAGTTTCAGCAGCTGTTTAAAGAAATGAAAGGAATACTCATACACCCAGCAGATCAGCAAAGAGACTGTAAGACAGAAATGTGTATTTTATTTTTGTGCATGGAAATCTGGAGCATTGACATTTTCCCACTTTTTATCTGTTACATTAATTTACTCTAGAACTAAAATAGATGTAAATGTCTTCCATAGATATTTCTCCTGTGATGGTCTGAGAGCAGGTTTCTGTCATGAGTCATTTTGGACTAATAGAAAACCAAAACTGTATTTTAGGATTGAAAGTTTGGGGAAAGATTGGATTTAAGGTTGGATTTGAACTTTTTGATTGTACCATATTTGACTTTTTCTTCTCCTGCACATGGGTATAACCATTTCCTAAGAGAAAAGTGTGTTTGTTTCTAGAACAAGGCAGTACTATGTATGCTATGTTTGAAATGAAGAAACATGTGTTGTTATAATTCAGGAGGAAAAGAAACTCTTTATTTATTCCTGAACTGATTTTTTATTGGTTCCTTAGTTAAACTTGGAATGTTGAATAATAGTAATTGTATTATTTAAATCTATATATACACTTGTGGGTAAGACTACAATGGTTACTTTTTGCAACATGTCTTAGTAGCTATGCACAACTTAGAAATAAATTTGAGAGGAACCACCTTAAGCATCAGGGAGATTGCAGATCCAGTGATGGATTACTGGGGGTTTTTCCATATCTCAGTATATTTTTGAGTTTTACTTTATTTTTTGGGGAGAAAGTTGTTTATATGGAGAGGATGAAAGCAGACCAAATGGAGCAGAAATACAATGTGTAAATTTAGTTTATTAATTTGTAAGTAAGTCACGAAATGGTGCATTTTTTAAATTTGGTGTTGAGAAGGTTAAATTTCAGTTTGGAGCTGAGAGGAGGGTGGGGTGTTTGCTGTTTCTAATTCTGTCAAACAATTAGTCTAAATCTTCTCTGGTGGTGACAGACCGATATTTGGAAATACCCTTAGCAGGTTCCTTAACCAACAGCTCCTCCAAAGTGCCTCTCTTCCTTGACAGAGAGTGACAGGTCTGTCCACACAGCCAGAATGAAATTGTTTGGATCCAGAATTTTATCTGGCATCCGCTGAGCCAATATTTTTTGCCTAGAGTTTAAAATAAAACCTTTGCAGTTGTTCATCTCTCCATTGTATCCTAACAGATAACTACTCAAGAAGAATTTATCTTGAAGTGCAGTTTTGTTGCATTCCTGTTTTCTGTAAAAAATACTAAGGTAAAAACACAGCATTCATAGAATGTATCATTCAACTGTACAGCATTTTAAAATTGTTGCCAGGGACAACAACTTGTTTCAAGAATTTGCTTTCCAAAATCTTGCTGAATGTAATAGTTTAACACTTTCTATGGAGACAGATTGTGTTGCCCTCTATTATCACCCTTGTTTTAGACCTTTCCAGACCCTGTGTCTCTGATAAAAAGCAGTGCAGACCAGTAGAAGGAGGCTCTTAGTACTGAAACACTTTGTGGTGTCTGATGTCCACATTCCACACTTTTCAGGGTGTTTTATTTCAGACTCATCCTAGTCTGGGTCTGTGATTCTACGAATGCCCATTAGTGGGTTGAATGCTTTAGGTGCTCTTCTGAAGAGATCTTCCAGTTTAATTTTGTCCAGAAGGAATTCTCTGTATGTGCTCAAGTCACTGTGGATTTCAGTGTGGAGACAGTCCTCTGTATTAAAAAAAAATACTAATAAAAAAATGTTACTGTAAACATACAGCAAATTGTCAATAGAAAAACCCTAGTAGTATGTAGGTTTCTATTTTACAGCCTTTTCTATTTTACAGCTTTAACCCCTTTAAGTTTTCTCTTATTTTATACATGCCAAAACAGCATCACATGTAGGTGTACTTTTATTTAAATTCATTATCATGCTAATGGATTTTTAAAAATCCTGATGGATGTTTTTTCTCTATGGAAATTACTTCTGTGATTTCAGCTTACGCCTCCTTCATTTTAACTCTAATTTTTTGTCTTGTCCTCCACTACTGGATTCAAAGCTACTTTTATGTTGTTGATGTCTCTGGCAGATGTCTTTGTCTGACCTCAGTGCTCTTTATCACCTGTCAGCCTTCTTTCTTGCTTATTTAAATTCTCAGAAGCTTTATAGTTTTTGTTTGCCAGCAGTTTCACTCCAGTTGGATAAAAGTTCTGCTGCCCCAAAACTTCTGATGTCCCAATAAAACTCTGCTTTAAATCCTCTAGTCTGACTTAACACTGTCAAGTTTCTGGTATGTTTGCATTTGCAATGGGAAGCATTTTAGACATCTGAATTCTTCATTATTTTCTTTTTCGTTCTGCATGAAATCTAAGTGCAAGCATCCAGTTAGATTGACATAAAGCAGATGGGGGAAACAACTGCATCTCCAGTTTGGCTACCAAAAGATAACTTAGGTAAAATTGAAGATTTGTGGATTTTGGATAAAATTTAGCATGGCACTTAAGGACCAGATGTGACAACAGGAATAATTAAACAGATATTTAAACAGCAGATATGTATATTCATGGGCTTTTACAGTGTCTTTACCAACAGACAAGGGAAGTATTTGAATGAAGAAAATGAAAATTCACTGGGTTTTGATGCTGTCTTGGCATTTTCAGGACTTCTGGGGAGTCATAGGTTGGTGGCTGAGAGCAAACAGGTAAAATGGTTTCCTCACCAACCACTACTGATAAGATAGCGATGACTCACCTTCATCGGAAATAATGTTTTCTTGAAGTTAATGGAAAACACTCATCTCAAGAATTTATTAGCCCTTGAGGCTGATAAGTTGCTGTCCTGAAACTATCCTAAGAAAGGAAAAGGAGAGAAGAATAAATTGAGAAAAACAGGCTGTACAAATTTATAAGACAGACCTGGGTTTGTTTTTTTTTTTTTTTGTATCCCAAAAAGTCAAGTTACAATCTTTTGGTGTAAAGTGGAGCTGAAGGCCAGAATATTCGTTATGTACAAGTTGTTCACATTTGAACATAGTCATAAATAATTCTTTTCCAAAACTCATTTTATCTGGAAGCTAAGACAAGCACATACAAATTTATTGTCTAGACACTAACATTTCATGTTATATGTAATCTCAAATTTGACTTCTGATGAACTTCATTTGAAAAAAAAGTACTGATAAATTAATCACCATTAAAGTCTCATATGAATTAGTCAAAACAACACAGTTTTGGGGACTTAACGAGACATATTTTCTAAATTAAGCTCAAATATCAAAAGTAATTTAGGTTAGTAACATATTGTAGAATATACAGAAGAGTGCAGCCCTAGCTGAAAAAGAGAACATATTAGCCAACTATTTTGGCATAAACAATGTTAAAGCAAAGCCAATTGAGCTTACCTTATTTATTAATATTATTTATATTTAAATATTCTTTCACAGAATGTCCATATAAAACCTCCTTGTGCATTTCATCTATTCTAGATATTCAGTAATTAGCTAAGCAAGTGGTCCTCAAGTAACTAATAAGGGTATAGTTGCTACTTAAAATTATTACATTGATTCAATGTATAAGTTTTATTTTGTGGAAGAGTGTTTCATTAGAGTAATACCAGGTTAGAGAGGGATTGTCTTCCATTCGCTTCCGAAAGATATCTGGAGTGCCTGTTTTATTGGCTGTTAACAAAAACATAGTATTTTCCGATCAGTCAAGGTGAATTACACGTTAAAACATCATTATGTTTCTCTCTTTGTCTTGAGGGCATTTTAAAAATCTGATGTGACTGATATTTCTTGGCTGTATGGACTAATCAGTATAGTCTTAAACAAAGTTTGAAACTCTGCCTTCATGTCCATTTGATTTCTTGCTAATAAAGTCCAAAACACCCCCAGAAGAAATGGATGATTTCTCTTGAGATGATTTCTGTGTGGTTTCATCCTGCCACTATGCTCAGCCCTCTAGCCAGAACACGTGTGGCTAATTATGTATGCTCAGCCCTCCTGAAGTGCCATGCAGAAGTTGTTAACTATTAACTTTTTGGAGAGACATCCATTGAAAGGTTTTGTAGTGCTGTGGTGATTGGCAGCTGCCTGTTACATCAGTTCCTGTCTTGTATCTCTTCTGTGGGACTTTAATTTCTGTTTTAAATGGGAAAGTGTCTTGTTGCTTCATGTTTGTGCAGCGTCTGGCCTGTGGCAGGAGCTGCTGGAGCTCATCTTGGTCACCTCAGTGCAAAGGCTTCCATGTGATGATGATGGTTCCATATCCCCAATTCTCTAAGTGGTGTAATGCAACCAGCAGTGGCCTGTGAATGCATACAGGAATGTTTCCCACTCTGGTAGCCTGTCAGGAATGACTCGGACCTTTTTCTCAAAACCTCCTGAGGAAAATAGCCATGAAAGTGATTGTTTTTTATCTGGAGGGTTATGTGACTGTCCTTCCAGTGAACCATTGTAGGCTTCTCTACAGTTGGTCTCGAGTTGTGGTTGTTAAGAAAAGGATTCTTAAGGCTTTTCTGAGTAGGAAGAGTGGCTGGAGATAGGGGAGGGACTAAGAAAAACATCATAAAAATCTTTCAGAAGAGCTTCATGTCCTTAGCTTCTCATTTGTAAGAAACAGTAATCTTTGCTTGACCTGATTTTGGAAAGGGTCCCTCTGCAAATCCTGTGTCTGAACATGAGTGTCTGCACAAGGGCTGCTTATTTTTGAGCCAGCAATATTTATTTCTGCCTGTTTCAAAATCTAAGATAGCACATTTAAATTATTTAGGTTTTTTTTTTAGAGATGCCTTTGTTGAAACTCAATCAATCAAGTCAAGGTTGCAATATATTCCAGATAGTTTTAAACCTGATCTTCTGAAATGATAAGTCAGGAAAAACTTGAGTGCAATGAACTTTTTTTTCTTTCTCATTGCTGTAATTTTACTGAGTCCTCCCAAAATCGGCTGTGATTTAGCTGTCTGTTAACTAAAAAAAATAGGGTTCAAGTGATTTGGAGAGAAAAGTTCTAGGTCAAAACTTTCTTCCTCATTAAACATTTTCAGATCATATTGAGCTAAATGGCTTTCTGCATATGTCTTCTATGAAAAAGGCTGAGATTTGGGGTTGTTTAGCTCTCCCTAAAGAAGGCTCTAGGGAAACTTTCTTGTGGTGTTTTCCATATAAAAGGGGTCTTATAAGAAAGACAGAGAGAGACATTTTACCAAGGATTATTGTGACAGGACAAGGGATGATGGCCTAAACAGGAAGAAGGTAGGTTTAGATTTTTTCCCCAAATTAGATGGAAGCATGAACAAATGGATAGATACATAGACAGATGCCCAAGCTTAGTTGTTTTTATATAATGGAGATGACTGTTATTATAAATAATTCTCAATGCATGAAATTTGGCTGAAATGTTCATAAGCATGCACAAAGATGAGGAAATTAATATACCTGTATGTATTGCATTTCATTCATCATAATGTACAATTTAAATTAAGGCGTTAAGTATATAATATTTGAGCATCAAAAATCCTCTTAAAGAGGATATTAAGTCTCTACTATTGAAGATTTGACAGCCATCTTTCCCCTTTCCTATTCCCAAGAATTAGCTAGTTCTTTTAAAACCAGACAAAAATGCACCTTCAAGTTCCTTTTTGTACCATGTGTAGTCCTCAAAGATTTGTTGAAGGCATTGTATTTTTTATTAGCAGAACTTTCCCTTGGTCAAGGAGGATAGGGTTAGGTTTTTTCTTTCCTTTTGTTCCCTTTAACATATAGAATTTTTTCCCATTAGGTTGCTAACAAACTCTTAAGTACTGGGTACTTAAGAAAAACAAAGGATTGTGGCCAAGCCCTGGAGGAGAGGGGCTGATAAAAGGCAGGGGTGGGGACAGAGAGAGGGAGCTGGAGCTGCGCTTCAGAGGGGAACACAGAGGTGCTGCTCTGCCTTTTTGGGGAGAGAGGAGTCTCTGCTGCTGCTGCTGCTGGAGCCTTCACATGGAGCTGTTTCTTCTGCTGTGAGTGAACCCCTGCTCTGAACTGAGACCTATTTTGCCATCTGCTCAGGGGGGCCGGGATCCTGAGCCAGCCTCTCCTTGCCGGGCTAGGAGCCAGGCTGCTGCCCCTGCCCTGCCCCCCACGTCTCCATCAGCACTGCTCTGGGTTTCACTGCGCTGCAGCCCCCGCTGCCCCTGCCTACCAAGATGTCCTACTGTCCCAGTTTGCTGTTTCCGAGAGTCCTGCTGGGGCACCGGGATCGACAGCGTTCCTGAAGCAAAGCCTGTCTGTCCTCCACCCCTTCCCTTCCCGGCCGTGGCCCGTGTCTGCTGGAGCTCGCGCCGCAGCGCCCCCTGCAGCCGCAGGGGAATCATCGCACCTGCCCTGCCCACCCAGTGCCACCAGCGCCCCCTGCCGGCTGTGACCATCACTGCACCCAAGGGGAAAGTGCCTGCAGGCCAGAGGGCTGGGACTGGGTTCCTGGTTC
Source organism: Picathartes gymnocephalus (assembly GCA_013390045.1). Taxonomy (NCBI): domain Eukaryota; kingdom Metazoa; phylum Chordata; class Aves; order Passeriformes; family Picathartidae; genus Picathartes; species Picathartes gymnocephalus. Next base: position 52,062 of record WEKY01014487.1, read on the forward strand.
TGTTTGTTGTTAATGCCATAAGAGTTGTTGTTTGTTTGCTTTATTATAAATACTAGTAAAGAACTGTTATTCCTATTACTATATCCTCGCCTGAGAGCCCCTTAATTTCAAAATTACAATAATTTGGAGGGACGGGGTTCACATTCTCCATTCCAAGGGAGGCTCCTGCCTTCCTTAGCAGACACCTGTCCTTCAAACCAGGGCAAACACCTAGGCCAGCTTGACATCCACAAGTTCACGGAACCTGACAGGATGCATCCAAGAGTGCTGAGAGAGCTGGCAGACACCATAACAATCATCTTTGAAAGGTCCAGAAGGGATGCCTGAGGACTGAAGTAAGAAAAAGTCACCCTGGTCTTCAAAAAAGGGCAAGAAGGAAGACCCAGGGAACAACTGACCAGTGTGGGAGCACCTCATTTTGGAGACCATGTCTATCCACATGGATGCAAGAAAGTGATAGTCAGCATGGATTCACTATAGGGAAATTCTATTTGATCAACCTGATGGCCTTCAATGATGAAACAAGTACCTGGCTGGATGATGGGAGAGCAGTAGATATTGTCTACCTTGACATCAGCAAGGCTTTCATCTCTGTCTCTCAAGAATCCTCACAGGCAAATTCGGGAAGTGTGGGCTGGATGAGTGGACAGTGAGACTGATTGAGAACTGACTGACCAGCAGATCCCAGAGAGTTGTAGTCAGTGGCACAGGGTCTGTTTGGAGGCCTGTCTCTAGTGGTGTCCCCAAGGTTCAGTACTGGCACAGAACTGTTTAACTTATCCATCAATGACTGGCCTGATGGGGCAGATTCCTCCTCAGCAAGTTCAGTGATGACCCAAAGCCAAAAGGAGTGGTCAGTATCCCCGAGGGCTGTGCAGCCCTTCAGAAAGATCTTAACAGGCTGGAGAGATGAGCAGAGAAGAACTGTCTGAAATTCAGGAAAGGCAAATGCAGGATCCTGCACCTGGGGAAGAATAACTCCCTGCACCAGCACAGGCTGGGAGCCAAACTGCTGTAAAGGAGCTCTGTGGAGAAGAACCTGGTGGGCAACAAGATGTCCAAGAGCCAGCAGTGCTCTATCAATGTCTATAAGTATCAGAAGGGAGCATGTAGAGAGGATGGAACCAGGTTCTTCCTATTGCCAAGCAATAGGACAAGAGGCAACGGTGTCACCAGAAACCAGGAAAGAAACTCTGCAACAGATTGACTAGGTTAGAAGGACAACATTGCCATTAGCAGCACTGGATGCATGGGGAATTCTCCTCAAACATGCATGCACAGTAACTCAACAGACCAGGTTATATTCCTGAAACTAATACATACTCATCACGTTTCTTCAATCCATGCATATATGCTAATTATTTCCATGGACTTGTTTGGATATGGTTCTGGATCTTCTGATGAATCTTTTCTCCTTGAGACTATTTCAAATATGGGATCAGGTCATAATGTATTTCCTTTATCATTCTTTGTTCTGACACACAATCTTTCTTCTAAAAACTAAGGTATCTGCTAGTACATATTGATCACTAATAGAAGTAAATAAGGAAGCATTGGTTGGCACAAGACTTATTAGTCACAGATGTAGAGAGTTAGCACAAGGCCACATTAATCTCTGGTATTTGTACTAAGTAGTGTATGGTACAAATTTAAGCATTAGTGATGAATATAGGGATTATACACTATTGTGCTAAAGTTAAAAGAATTTTCCAACATCTTCCCCCGCTGCTGTGTAGACTTCTTAGAGAAATATAGCTTGTTCTGTAACAACCAGCAGAAACTAATGCACAGAAAGTTCCAGCAGAATACGGGGATGAACTTCTTTACTATGTGGGTGATCAAACACTGGAACAGATTGCCCAGAGAGCTTGCGGAGTCTCCCTCACTGGAGGTATTAAAGAACTGCCTGGATGCAATCCTCTGCCATGTGCTCTAGGATGACCCTGCTTGAGCAGGGAGGTTGGACCACATGGCCCACTGCGGTCCCAACCTGACCTGTTCTGTGAGAAGTTCTCCTGGTCTACAAAACTCCACTTTTATGACTGGTAATGGTTTGAGGCAAGTGTAGTGGGTGAATGCTGGCAAGATGCCAGGTACGCACCAAAGCCTCTCTCTCACTCCCCTCTGCAGCTGGACAGGGGAGAGAAACATGTAATGAAGGGTTCATGGGTTGAGATAAGGACCGGGACAGATCACTCATCAAATACCACCATGGGCTTCCAGCAGCTTCTCACAGAAGCCATCCCTGTAGCCCCCAACTTCCCTGCCAAAACCAGGTCATGCTAAACCAATACAGGCAAGCAGTAGAGCTTTTATTCTGAAATCTTTTGTGTCTTAATTGCAATTCTCTCCTAGTACTAACCCAACAGCATCTCATTTCATGGAGCAGGAGTAGCCATGAAATCATGTGCTTTCCAAGAGGGAAATGTAGCTAGAGAAGTTTAGGAAGGCAAGAATATCCAGTATGCAAGAGCAACGCGCCTAATTCCTTAAGCAATCCTTGATTATGTGTTAAGGTTGTTACTACTTTAAATTGCTTGAAATTGATGGTTTAGCTTCGAGGTTTTTCAAGTATTTGGCTATATGTTTTCTTTCTTGATTGTTTTTGTTTCTTTTTGATACTTTTGTGAGGTATTTTTTTCTTCTGTCTCATTAATAAAACCTACAAACTGGTTTGACCTGGCAAGTTTCTGTTTTATGGGAGGGTTCAGTTCCTTTTTCAGAAAATGCTTCCTGACTTTCTGTTGTGTGAAAGAGACTGAAAACTTTTATATACAGAAAATGCATGGGTCAAAGGGTCTAAATAGGCAGCATTACTTGTTCCAGCCTTTCTGCTTTTGTGAGGGTGAGCCGTGAGTTTTAACAGCAATCTGTCATTCTGTTGAGCCTCATTTTATGTTTTTTATGTCACTGTTTTTCATCTTCCATGATACTACTGTGTATTTGGTTTATACTTGTTCTGCTGTGGTCCCTGTTTCATGGGTTCAAGTTCTATTTATTCCAAGACAGTAAATTGAAAGAATTTCATAGAATAAAATAGAATAGCTCAGCTGGAAGGGACTCACAACAAGCACCTAGTCCAACTACCTGACCGCTTCAAGACCAAAAATTAAAGCATGGCTTTAAGGGCATTGTCCAAATGCCTCTTCAGCACTGACAGACACAAGATATTGACCACTTCTCCAGGAAATCTGTTCCAGGGTTTCACCAGCCTTTGGGTAAGGAAAGTGTTTGTTTATGTCAAGTCTGAACCTTCCCTGATGGATGCAGCTTTTAGCTGTTTCTACATATCCTAGCACTGGGTGCCAGGGAGAAGAGCTCAGAACCTCCCTCTCCACTTCCCCTCTTTAGGAAGCTGTAGGGAACAGTGATGTTGCCCCTTGGTCTCCTCTCCAAACCAGACAAACTCAGAGTCCTCAAGGACATGTCTGCTGGGCCCTTTGCCAGCTTGGTGCCCTCCTTGGGACACATTCAAGTATCTTCACATCCTTCTTAAATTGAACTGTACATGCTACTCAAGATGGGCCTGCATCAGCACTAAATACAGAGGTGACTATCCAATCACCTCTTTTCACCGGCTGGTGATGCTGTGTTTGGTGCATTCCAGGTTGAGGTTTTCCCTCCTGGCTTCCAGGGCACACACTGCTGGCTCCTGTGAAGCCTCCTGTCAACGAGCACCCCTAGATCCCTTTCTGCAGGGCTGTTCTCCAGCCACTCCTGTCCTAGTTTAGTCTCATGTCTGGCATTACTCTATCCCATCCCATGTACAGAATCTGGTATTTCATGCCACTGGTGATTGCCCAATGCTCCAATCTATCCAGATACCCCTGCAAGGCCTCTTGTCCCCTGAGACAGCCACCTCCCTGACTGCTGACTTACTAACTGTGCATTCAGCCCCTGTATCCAAGTCATCAGTACAAATATGGAACAGAACTGGCCCTAGAATTAAGCCCTGAGAAACATCATAGGATATCAAATTAGACAGGACTTTCCCTTTGTGAACCCATGTTGACTGGGCCTGATGATTGGATTGTCTTTTGAACAATAACACCCAGTAGGATCTTCTCCATAATTCTTGCAGATGCTGAGATTAGTCTAACAGACCGGTAGTTTCTTGCAGCTTCCTTCAAGCCCTACTTAAAATCAGAAGAGTATTGGCTAGTTTCTATCAGTGGGATGTAACCAGGCTTCCAAGATCTTTGGCTGATGATTTAGAAGGGTCCTTCCGTAATATCTGCTTGCTCCTTCATTACTCCAGGATTAATCTTGTCAGGCCCCATAGAGTTCCAAACATTCAGCTGATACAATTGGTCACTTTACTGTGTCAGTGTCCACAAAAGACCAGCACTTCTAATCCCCTGAGCACTTCAAAGCAGATTCCCAGGGGACATTCTCCTTGAGTAGCTAAAGTTTGCTCTCTTAAAATCCAGGTTGGCAACTTTGTTGGTCTTTTTCTGTCACTGCACCAAAAGTTTGTTACTTAACCATTTCATGCAAAGACTGAATATGCTATCAACATGCTGATAATTTTGAATACTCATTTGGGGAATATAAGAGGTCCTCCATGTAAGTCTAAGGAGGACAGAAGGTAAATGCTACATGAATATTTTGTTCTTTCATTGCCTGCTATACAGTGCCATTTCTTCTACTTTTTGGTATTTTAAATAAAACTTTGATTCTTTTGGGATGCTCCCTCAGAATTATACCTGGGATGATGTGTGGTGCTGGAAACATTCATTCAGCATGCAAATTCCTGTGAGAAAAGATGCCAGGCTGACTATATTTGTTTATGGTAAGAAATCACTGTCAAATATTTAGGACTCAGGTTGGCCTATTTTGAATGATTTTAGTGTGCTTGTGAATATTTCTCTCTATTCTGAGTGCCAAATCTGTCACTGATGACAGTGATGGCATGGATAAATCTGTACTGAAATGCAAGGGGACTGGAACTATATTCATTGCAAAGTGGCTGTTGCAAATAAACTTCCCACCCCTATCCAAGTCTGTCTCATAATGGAGGAAAGTGAAATTCTGAGCAGTACAATATTCCATTGCCCCACCACGTCCGTCAACAAAATAATGGCTTTTTGTGAGGACTCTAATCTCTAACTGACTGCTGAGAGAGAAAAGAAAAGATGTGGGGAAAAGAAGGAGGAGAAGAAATTATATATTTGAATGGCCAGCTTGAATTTTCTTTAATTATATTTGTTCTTCTTGACCTGAGCAACATGTCTTTGAATTTCATAGGTGTAGAAAGAAGTCAATCAATCATTGTAGAAAGGAGCAGTCAGTCATTGCTAGCACCAGATCTGGGGCATAACATGTCTTCAAAACCTGCTGTTATAAAGCAGAAGCCATTTTCCTGTCTACTGAAAGTAGATATGGTTTCTTATCCTAGGTCAATGAATGTCTTTACAATAACAGCAAATTATCTCTTCCTGTAGCAGAGATCACGAAGGAGTGCAAAATTATCTCCTAAGTTCATTCTTTGCTACTTCTAACCTCTATCTTTCTTGCCTAGAGGTATATGAAAGTTACAGTCAGAAATGAAAGGGAGAGAAGAGCATTTGTGAGATTCCCCCACTCAGTGAAAGAATTCTGTTCATCAGTTTGTTTGCACTGAAGAAATTATAGAGGCCAGGCTTTTATGAAGCCCCTAATCCTAACATGAAACCTCCGAATATGAAGCCAGTTCTACTAAAAGGATGGTGGTATATGAGAGGATTTGTGGGCTCATGGTTTGCTGCCATTGTATAAAGCAGTAAAAAAAAATGGCATCACAGGGATTGGGAAGTAAAAGATTGAGAAGTACAAGAAACTGTAAGTTGGTGTTGACCCACAGCCTGTTGATCATTCTTATTTATGCAGTATAGAAGATTTCCAAGTGAGAGTTTGGAGAGGGAGAGCTACAGAGATTTTCCAGTTTGTCTGGGAAGACTCCTGGGAACAGATAAACAGATTTGAATTTTGTGTATTCTTATATAGCATAAAGGTGCCTTCCAGCAATACTCAGTGATTCAGTGCTAAGAAGAAGAAATTGTTTCTTGCCACAAGTTAGGTGAACATTACCCTGTCTTTTAAATTAACTCCCACGCTTCTCTAATACCCAGGCATAGAAGATAATATAGTCTAGATAGAAGGGATCCTATAGACTCTTCCCCTGTGGAAATACACAAAAAATGAAGGGCAGTGACACTAAATTTACTATGAACTGATTCATAATGAGAAAGATTATGCTGTATTTTTTATCACTTAGGAATTACAGAGTATTAGTGCCCTTAGTAAAGGCCCCGCTAGGCTGACAATTTAACTGCAACATTGCATAATAATTATACAGGCAATATGAAATCTTCAGCAGCTTGTCTACTTTTCACTCTTATCTGCAATCTATTATACTCTATAGTCTCATAAATGGATATAAAGAAAATGGTTCTGATTTTTTTAAGGCATCACTAAAAATGCTAATTGAACCTATAATGATGAGCCTGCTGAGGATAGGGCATCAAATGCACAAGCTCAAGGATAAAATGTCACATCAGGCCGGTCTAAGACTTGCTTGAATTTAGAAAAGGACCAGCAACTTCTTGATTATTTTAGTTTCACTCTGTATTTGTGGTGTATTTTACACTGATTTGTGGAAAACTGGAGAAAATGTTGTGGAATCTCATTTGCAAGTGGGAATTTTAAACAGAATGAGTTTCTTTTTTTGGTGGTGTTCAGAGTAGAACAAGAATTAGTATTTATGGCATTTGTGGATCTTTAAGATATGTCTGTGAAAAGAAATGAAACTAATGAAACTGCCTTTTAGAGTAGCTTTTGTATACACAGATACGTTTTTAGGTTGAAAAAATGTTTTCATCCCTTTATTTGTGTGCATGTTAGCACACATGCTGCTGGCAGTTTTAACTCCTTGCAGTGTTCTGAGGGAAGTATACTTTCACATTTTTTGTACCAGTGATTGCTGGAGTTTTGCCACCCATATGGACTGGACTGCAGAAGACAGAGAATGGTTTCAGAGGCTCATGCTGCAACAAGTGATGGGCAAACAAGGGATTCGTTCCCTGTGCTCAGTGACATGAGAAATGTTCTCTCAGGCTGGTTTTTGCTAGGACTGCAGAAGATGTTCATGTGTGAATGTGTGAAATTCTGGAATCCTTTGCTCTCTGTGGATAATTTGTACGTTAGATATACAGTAGCAAGCATTTAAATATATAACCTCAAGGTATAGTAACTCTTTTCAGTTTACTGGCACTCACCTCCACAGGGATTTCCTTCTGTACTCTTAACATAAATTGCTTTGAAACAGATGTGTTCATTAATTGGGTCTAATAATGATTATAATATATTCTGCCTTTCCTGCCTGAGATTTTATTCACTATAAAGTCATTATTTTAGTAAGTGCTTCTCTTGAAGGGTAGCCTCGGTAGGACTCTGTCTTGCAAATAACTGATACACTGAAGTCTATCCATTTCAGCACAGGAACAATACAAACTTTGATAGTAGGGATTGGCAGGATTGAGTCCAACAGTGTTCAATATTATTTTGAAGTATAATGAATCAGCTGGTTTTTCTCTATGTGTTTAAGCAGTCATTGGTATGACATACGAGAGCTTTTAGACGTACAGGTTTTTGCCGGAATTGTGGATACTTTTATTTTCAACAGCAACCAAAAGCCTGGTTGGCTCAGAAAATATTCTCTGAATAGCATTCACATAGTAGCAACTTGGCACTGTATGTGTTTGTGTGAAAAGACAATTGATGATATTTTAGGGTTATAACAAAATGGCTCTCCTTAAGTACATCCTTTTAGAGAAATTGGCTGTATTTATCTTGTTCAAAATCTCGGCCTAAAAGCTTTTATTATCATTAAGTCAAGCTCTTATACAACTAATGATTAGTAGAAATATTTCTGGAACTTTGTTTTTACTTTATTGCCTGTCATATTTGATTTTAAACATAAATGTTCTCAACTTTGTTTCATCCTTGTTCCTTTTCTCTTCCTCCCCTCTGCTGCTGTCTTTGGTGATTGTTTTGATTTCCACCCATTCCCCAAGTCTTTTTTCTACATACCATTTTCTGCACCCAGATGTTTACGTACTAAAACAGGTTGTGGTTTTTGCCTTTTCCCTGGGTAACACTATGACATCTGTATTTAGATTTTGCTGCTGTTGTTGCTTTCAAGTGTGTGCTGCCATCTATGGAATAATCATAGAAATAAAGCTGATATAAAAAAAATGTTTTATCAAAGATCAGAGACAACAAGATCTAGATAGTGGAGAAAGTATCATAGAGCAGTTGGCCAGATCTCAAGAAATCTTGTTTCTCTGTAGTCTCAGATCTCACAGCAAACATGGTGAAAGTATACCTTCTAGAAAATCAATGATTTCTAGTAATGAAATTATTCAGTTGTTTTCTTTAAATCAGAGTAAGTTTGCTTTGTCCTCTAATCTGGCATATCATTCCTTTTTCTTTCCCTTGCCCATTGCCTTTCACATGTCCTAGTTCTTCAGCAGTCTCCAAGATTTGTTTCCTATATATTTCTTAATTTGTTTTTCAAAGCTTAATTTTAATTCCTTATCCTTCCCCAACATCTTGTTAACTGACTTTATGCCTGTCCTCAGTGTTCAGTTTCAGCCTGACAAGTTCCAGTTTTCCCTCCTTCAGATCCCTTCAGAATGCATTACTGAAGATTAGTGCTCATTCTGTCTCTCTTTCTAACATTTTGTTGCTTGATATATATTTTAGAGTGTACACTTATTGCAACACATCTATTCAAGATGGTCTGAAAAGCACTTGGAGAAATCATTTTCTCTGTACTAGGGTATCCATGCACGCAGAGAAGCTATCACTTTTGTCCTGATGCTGTTTGTGTGCTTTTAGCTTGCAGATTTTTGGCTAAGGATTTTAGCATCTCACAACCTTGAATGGGGTTAGGTATATGAGTTCCTGGCAATCACACTTCTATTCCTTTCAGTTAGATGTGGCAAATAACAACTACGTCTTTAGGCCTTTCCTCAGCAAAAAGAGTGTTGGAGTGGATGTATATTTAACCACTACTTCTTAAATGTTTTCTTATAACACAAGGTATTAGAATCAAAAGGAAAAGTTTAACCTATGTGGATAAAGCATTCTTAAAAATACCTTCTGACATTTTCTTCTTATTTTTGAACTCCAAAATTGATCTTATTTTCCGGCATCAAAGACAAAATGAAGGAAAAAAATCAATGCCAAAGATTGATCAATGTTTTTCAGAACTGACTTAATAAGATAAAAATCAATGCAGCTGTATTATTTGCCATGCTTTCATCACCAGGAACATTCAAAAATGGTAATATTTGATTCTTAAGTCAAATGTGAAAATATTTCAGTTACCTCCTACAGAGGCAAAAAAAAAATATAAGGAGGGATTTATTTAGTAAAAGTTCAGCTTTCTTTTTAAACCTAGCTTTGGAAATTTTAGTTCTGAAGAAGCTGAAAACAGTTTGATATTTTAAGTGACAGTATGTAATTATTTCTTTAATCACACAGACCTAAATAGAACAAATTATTACTTGTATTTGCAAATTACAAGCTCTGATCCTCCTCGCTTCCTCCTGCAAATATCAGTTCCATCTTGCTTGGTTGAGAGATCTGTACTCAAAAAATTGGATATAAGCTTGGGAACTGAATTTCCCTCATGGCAGGTTCACAGTGCTTTGAATTTAGAGCTTTACTGTATAAATACATTGGCTGATTAACCTTTTTTGGCAAAAATGAGTAGGTTATTTGTAATTTGTTCATTTGTTTGTTTTTTTCCCAACATTCATTTCCCTTTTCTGCTCCCACTATACCCAGTAATATTAAGATCCCTTATCGATTTATTTAAAGAAAAGCCTTAGAAACTGACTTCTGTTACAGTATTGAACCAATCCCTAAAACATAAGTTTGGCCTGGCAGTTGAGAGGTTTTTTTAAAAAAATTATTTGTATTTCAATATTCCCATTCTCCTGCTGCCTTGGGTTTAGCCCTTTGGACTCCCTACTTGAAATTTCTCTTAACAACTGAGGGCTAGAAAATGTCCTTTCAGGGAAGAAAATCATTGTGTAATTACTGGAACACGTGAACTGGGATTTTTGGGAAGTACCGGAGGTTGAAAGACTCCTGATAAAATCCTAGATATTGGTGAGCCTCTGGTATTGGCATCTTTCGTTTTAAAGGTTTATTTCATGAGCACAGGAAGACAGCTTTCTGCATAAATTTCTACTGAATTGATTCCCTATCTGCAAGCTGGACCAGAATGTCATAAAATAGGAAATGCAAACCTGATAGTAGTTAGACACAAACTTTGAGAATATGGATTCTCTATGGGGCCAGCCACTTTCTCATCTGCTTTTCATATTCCTTTACTAATTGATTAATATGGTGAGTTTGCTCCTCTCCTCCAGTAGCTCTGAGCAGCAATAAGTACGTTCATTGGGATCAGACATTCCCACCCCTTCATCTCTCCTTCGTCATCAGCTTCAATATCAACAATATCTGTAATAGCATAACGAGAGAGCTTGTACTTGTAGCTCTCCTCTTCCTTTCCTCCTCCCTCCGTGCTGTGAGACAGAAGTGGCATGGCACATTGCATAGCTAAAAGCTTATCAAGCCTGAATTTGTTACACCTCTGAATTTGGTAGGCAAGCATTCACAACCACTACACATAGACATGGTTCATCACCACGTGAAGCTGGACGCCCTGAGAAGACACATTATATTGGATTGGTTTTCTTGTTGCTCTGCAAACAATCAGATAGGCTTAAGCTATGCAATCTGATATTCCCTAATTGACAGCTTTTCCAAGGTTCATTTGTTAACTGAGAGCATGACATGTATTGAAGTTGTTTCTTCATAATGCATTTGGCATTAGCAGCAGAAGCTGTTGAATGCCTCAGACATCAATGTCTCAGCAATAAGATATTTCTCCTACAGTTTTGACTTTCTAACTAGTGACTTTGTATTTGCAAGAGCATGTGAAATGGACATAGGACAGGACAGGGTAGGAGAAAAAAGCTTAAATGCATTCTCCTAAGGAAATATGTGAGACAGTGTTTTTGCTGCTTGGGATATTTACTTGAATTTTATGGTTCAACTGTTCTTTGTTTCCTTTGGTATAAAACCTTGGTTTCTTGCTTAACAAAGTATTCAATGAATAGTTATAGGGCTTCAGAGTCCTTTTATTTTGATATATTTATAAATAGACATATCTGATTTTATTTATAGCAATGAAGAATTTGTGTGTAAAAGACATGCACAAGAGTTTTACTTGCCTGCATCCACAAGAGAATAAAATAAAATGAAAAAAAAAAATCCTCTATTTCAAAGAACTTTACGTTTCTCCAACATGAAGCCCAGGCTTATTTCAAGGAATAAATTATCTGTGTAGCAGAGACCAGAGGATTTCTCCACTGATCTTGTCACTACTTTGCATTTGCTGCTTTCTTGTAGCTAGTTTCCATAAACACTTTCTTAATTTCTTAGAACACCAATTATGCCAGAACTGTAACACTCAGCACTTTTCATTCTGTTAAAGATTTCCACTATCTACTATTCCTTGTAACTTTTCATATAATGTTCACACAGGGTCTGTAAGTGCTAATTAAGAGATTTATCACAAATACATCATCATTAATAGCTGTTGATTCTCCTGCATCCCATGAACTTGTTAGTTACTAGATGCATTTATCTTGGATGTAAAAAAGTGTTTTAATTTAAGTTTCTTTCATTGCTTAGTGTAAGCATGTTACTCTAAATACGTATGTTCATTTCTCTAGCACCTAGTTAAGTTTCTGCATGTATTCCTCCTTCTGGGAAGAGTACATGCCTGGAGAAGTACATGGAATTTTACAGATGTCAAAATAATTGAGGCACTTCAGTGGTGCTTTGACTAGCACTGTTTAGGAAGTGAAACACAGCTGTTTAGATGAGCAAAAAATGAGCAAATGGATCAGGATGCCTTCATTTCACAGGAATAAAGAGCCCAGCTTTGACAGAAGGGCCTATTCAAATAATGTCAGGGAAGAATGAGCAAAGGTAAATTCTGCTTAGAAAAGCCTAGAAACAAACTTTTGAAAGCCCTGAGGTCTGGAACCCAAGCACACATCTCTCCTCCCTCTTTAAACATCACTGGCCTGACTTACTGCTGCAACCAAATATTCCTGAGTCCTTGGGGGACATTCCGGACTGTCTCCCGGTACCTTCTCTTTTGTTTACAAGGTCTGTGATCAAATGCTATTTGTGCACCTGGCAACCACTGACTCCAGAAACGCTTCTGTCTTGCAGGGCAAGCACAAGCTGCATGTGGACACAGGACTGGAGGGCTCCTGGTGTGGCCTCATTCCCATTGGGAACCCCTGCAAGAGTGTGACCACGACAGGCCTTAGGTGGAACCTCAGTAAGTGAGATGCCTCTGGGACGGTGGATTTGATGTGGTCCTGACCCTACACTGAGAGCAACTTCACCAGTGACGAAGGGCCTTACAAGTTTGAAGGTGAAGCATGGCATTGAAGCCCTGCCAGGCCATTTTTTTCCTAGAAATGAAGGAGTTTTTACAAAAAAGCAAGAGAAATATGTTTAAACCTGAGATATCACAGGCAGAAACACATTTTCCATTTGGGAGTCATTGTGCTCTTTAAACAGAACATTTGTTGAGGTCATGATACATTACCATCTTGATACATTGCCCTCCAGGGAAAGGAAGCCACAAGTGTCTAAACTCCTGCTTATAAGCCATAAAGTTACAATAGACAAATGATAATGTGATACCAATTATTAAAGCTACCTCACTTCGTCTGAACTGCATCATGTATATTGTCTGTTTCTCAACCCTGAATGAAGAGATCCTTTTTCTTATTTTTAAGTGGAAAAGAGTCCATTTGATCTAGAACCAGGGATATTTATATGTAGTGAAAAGAGGTTTCATGACCAAAAAAAATCAAAACAACCTTCATCCTCCTGCCTCATCCTCCTACACTGAGTCATTTGGGATGTATTTACATGGGAAAGTAATGGGATATTTTCAATGAAAATTCATTAAAACTTAAGTGGGAGCAGTAATTGACAGGCTCTAGTCTCAGTCTGATTGACATGTCCAGGCTTTAGAGCAATCCCATGCAGAAAGGGCACGCTGTTCTCACAGTTTGCAGTGCAGTGCCTTCATTGACTAAGAATTAATCCAAGAGTGACCCACTGTGCCAGCCAGCAGAACATCTGCTGGTTCCACTGAGAGCTTGAGCATGTGCAATTAAGGTGATGGTAGCTCATTAATGATAAAAGATATAAATATGGCACTAGTTTTGGATTGGGAGAATTGCCAAGTGAAGAGCTGTCTGGCTAGCAATGTTTCTGTCCTTTTAAACTGGATTGGAAGAGCTGAATGTATTGTGTAAGAGACATTCCCTTAATTTGAAACAGAGTCAGATATTTTCATTTGTATTTATAAATACAGCTGACAGATAAGATACTGAATTTTCATCTGCTCATCTCCTGTCATACAGCATCTTCTGTGATGCATTGCACTGAGGTACTAATATCTCAGAAAATGTTCCACCACTCAGAATGAGGTGGAAGAAGTTCAAACCAGCCTCATGTTAATGAAGGAAACATCTCTGAATCCTGTGTTGTATTGCAAAAGGCTGCTGTGTGGATCAAAATGTAGTAGATGCAATGAGGTTGCAGCCCTTTCTTCTGATTTTCATTATTAGTTGAATAAGCCACTTTTCAGATACAACAGAATTTTTTCGGTTTAATTCCATAAATTTCATCAGATTTACAAGGTGCATGTTAGAAAGTTGTTCATTTTAAAGATGGTCTGTCTGCTCTGCTGATCTGCTAAAGCTAAAGGGATTGCAAGTGGGCTGTGCCAGCTGGAGGAGGAT
>WEKY01014489.1:0-32885 GCA_013390045.1 Picathartes gymnocephalus
TGGAGAGAGCTGGTCACGGCCTGGAGTCCTTTTTGTGCAGGGGGACAGAGCTGGCAGAGGAGGGGATTATGAGAGACCAGGAAAGGAATAACTTCTGTCCTCCTCGATGTGGGGAATCACCAGGGCAAGAAAGGTGAAAGCTAAAACAGGGTTTAGGTGCCCAGAGGAAGCATCAGTGGGAGGACTCAGCCTCTATGACAAAAGATCCAAACCCACCCCGAGTGTGATCAGCTCTCACCAGAAGGGTATCTTGGAACTGAAGCACAGCCTTGGGACAAATTCCCCTTTTCCCACCTCCCTCGGGCTCTGAGCACCTTCCCACAGCAGACACCTGCAGCTGGGCAGGGATTCTGCTGAGCTCCCTGCAATGCTGAGCTGGCCTTTCATCGCAAGGGGCACTGGGCAGGGAAAGAGCAGTGATGCTGCACTTCCTACATGTCTCTGGCCCCATCCAGGTTCACACAGACACGCAGCCCTTCCAGTCAGACCCAACACTGAACCCCCAATGATCCACTTGGGGTGCTGCCTCTCAGCTGACTTTGGGCAATGGGTGTCCTGCTGCTCAACTTGCATTTCCACCTTACCCAACCGCAGACTCTGAACTTGCAGACACATGGAGAGAGAAAATGAAGGGGCCAAGCAGATGGTAGCAGCAAGCACGAGGGATAACACCTCTATCTTATCAGCACAATGGCTGCTGCAATGCAAGCCCTGAGGGGCAGCTCTTCCTGTGCTTGCATGGGATTCCTGCTGGTGCCCATCTTTAGCTTTGTTGTTTGATTTTCCTGTACAGTCAAAGGCACCCTTGCAGGAATTTCTATTTCTTGGACAGCTATCGGTCTTATCTTGTCTTTCTCAGTGCTGACATGATTTTCGGCAGTCAGCAAGCTCATTCCATTAGGAGAAAACTGCAGAAAAGCTCCCTGTGAGTGCTGGCAGACAAGCACGGGGCTTTGTCTCCTTTCTGAGGCACCTCAGGCTTTGGGATAGCAGTGCTGCTTCCATTTGCATTGCCAGACACTCAGTGCCGGGATTTAATACCATCAGCATTTGGAATATGGCAGGTAGGACAGGCAATAAAAGAGCTCCTGGCAGAGAAGCTGCCCCAGCCTCTAAAGCACAAAGCCCACCTTTGGCGGGGAAGGCTCTGAGCTGAGGACTGCTGCAGGCCTGACAAGTCACCTTGCACATTTGCCCTTTTCTTATTCTTCTCCCCAGCCCTCATCTCTCCATTTCCTTTGGATTCAGGATGATTAGCTACACACAGCCCTGCTCTGACCCAAGGCACTTGGTCCCTTTTCTCTTTTCCAGCCCTGGATCAGGAAGGTGGTGACCAATGAGCTGGAAACTGAGAACATGAGCCACAGGTGGTGACTTCTTGCAGTGCTCTGCAGAGCACGGCCATAGTTGCACCAGATCAAGCAGATTGTGTCCGAGAAGTCCTTTTCTGTGACTCACTCCATGAGATTAAAATTTATCTAACTAACCTACTATCTACCTTAATAGATATGTAGAAAACAACCTACAGTGAGAAAAAGCAGCACAGGATCCTTCTTGCAGCCCCAGTGTGGCTGAGGACTCTCAAATGCCTCTGCTGCAGTCTCAGACTGTCTGGGTTTCTATGATCTCCAGGAAGAGAGAGTTGTTAGATTTCCCAAACAGGGTTTAGGGTTTATTTTTCCAGGAGTTCCGACCACACCTCTGTTTGTCCAGAGGATTTTTGCAAGGTGATGGGTGGTGTTTTGGTACTCAATAATCTCCCCCTGCCTTCTCATTCAACAGTTTGATGTTAATTTTCAGGTGAGATGGCTTGAGTTTCTTTCCCAAATCATTCCTTCTGTCCTTGCCCTCCTGACTGACAGAAAATACTGAACTGCTTCAAAACTCAATGCATGCATAAACTCTGATTGCTCCTTGGAGCTCAGCAATTCCAGCCTA
The DNA here is from genome assembly GCA_013390045.1 of Picathartes gymnocephalus. Lineage (NCBI taxonomy): Eukaryota > Metazoa > Chordata > Aves > Passeriformes > Picathartidae > Picathartes > Picathartes gymnocephalus. The sequence continues at coordinate 1,939 of WEKY01014489.1, forward strand.
GGATTTCTCTATATATATTTATCCCAAAGTTCAGGAAAGACTTTGAATATTGGAGTCAATGGAGAGGAAGGAGCAAAAGCTTACCTTGAAGCAGAATTTCAGAACAGGCAGATGAGCTGTTCCTTCTCTCTTCGTACTGGCGAAAGGACAGTTTGATTCCTCAGGAATGCCACTGCAATATATACCCAGTCAGAAATGTGCCCCTTCCTATAAATAGAGAATTCCACAGAAAAGAGAAGTTTTCTATTTTTATTTAAGGGAGTTTTAGAACACCCACCCTGAAATGGGCTGACAGTTGTTCATTATCATGTCCTCAGAATTTCTCCATAATTTGCTGATTTGCAGCATGATATGGCAGGATCAGTTAACAGGGCCTGGTGACTTCCTTGTTCATTTCCTCATTCCCTCCAGCTACAGCTGCTGCTGCTGCAGCACCTACAGGTGTTTCTGTTCCCTACAGAACATCTCTGGTGCCATTAGATCAACTGGCCTGGCCCTGAGTACACTCAGCTATTCACAGTCTGCTCTCCTGCAGCCTCACATAACATCATTCTTATGGCCAGGCTACATCCATTCTCTTGCCTGATTGCCATGGCTTTGTAACAGCTTCAGACCACCAGCCTGGGAAGGAGAAGGCTCTGGGGATACCTCAGAGCACGTGGCAGTTCTTCAAGAGTCTGGAGAGAGAGCTGGAGAGAGACTTTGGACAAGGGCATGGAGTTGATAGGTGTGCTGGTTTCAGCTGGGGTAGAGTTAATTTTCTTGCCAGTGGCAGGTATGGGGCTGTGTTTGGAGGTGTGCAGAACACAGAGGTGGCAACACAGAGATGTTTTTGTTATTGTTGAGCAGGGCTTTCACAGAGCCAAGACCTTTGTTGATTTTTGTGCTGCCACGCTGGCAAGGAGGCTGTGGGTATTTGGGAGACTGGGAGGAGACACAGGCAGGAGAGGTGACCCCAACTGACCAGAGGGATATTCCAAACCATGTGACATTGTGCTGACTATATAAAGTGAGGGGAAGAAGGAGGAAGGAGGGGACATTTGAAGTGGTGAGGTTTTGTTTCCCCAGGGAACTGTTATCTGGAATTGGGCCCTGTTCTCCTGGAGATTGCTGAACACCATTTCATCCATGGGAAATGGTGAAAGAATTCCTTGTTGTGCCTTGCTTGTGTGCACAGCTTTTGCTTTCCCTGTTAAACTGTCTTTATCTCCACCCATCACATCTCCAGCTTTTACCCTTCCTGTTCTCTCCCTGATCCCGGTGGCTGGGGAGTGAGGGAGCAGCTGTGTGGGGTGTGGCTGCTGGCTGGGGTTAAACCATGACATTAGGACAAGGTGAAAGGGCTTGAAATGGAAGGAGTGTAGGTTTAGATTGGATATTAGGAAGATATTTGTTACTGTGGGGGTGGTGTAGCCCCAGCAGAAGTTGCCCACAGAAGCTGAGACTGCCCCATGCCTTGAAGTGTCCAAGGCCAGGTTGGACAGGGCTTGGAGAAGCCTGGCATAGTGAAAGGTGTCCCGTGCCATGGGAGGGCATGGAACTAGCTGGTCATTAAGGTCCTTTCCAACCCAAAACATTCTGGGATTTGATGATCCTTCATTCACTCAAAACTCAACTGGATTCATGTTCTTCCCTATCCAAATGTCCACGAATGATATAATGACAAGTTGGTTGTTACAACCAGACATATCCAGAAGAAGTGTGCTAGACCAAAGATTTTTAAAAAATAAACTGGTTGAGTCATGTGGCTTTTTTTAACCAAGTTAACCTGGGACTGAGATCTCAAACAAAGTAGGGTTCAGCCAGAAGGAGGGAGAAGGCCAATAAGAAGGAGATCCAGTGGAGGTGTGGCAAATTCCTCCTTTCTGATGAGGCCCAACTGACATAACAAAGCAGGGCCCAACATTGGTCACATCATTAGAAGGGGCCATAAACCATCCAAGACCCCCAAACTGTTCCCCAACTGCACAGTGCTGCATGACACAGTGTAAACCCCCTCCCAGGGGAAAAGTGGGGCAATCCCACATAAAACTGGACACATAGAACCCGTTGAACTCGTTGTTGCACAGGCCCCAAAGCATAAAGAGAGAGGATATCAAAATTGCAAGTCTCATTGCTGGAGCCATGGGGATATTTTGTATGAGCTGTTGGCACCCTGGCTGACTTTGTTCATGCCCATTCTTAGGAGAATAATTGGTGTCTGCTGCTGGCACTTGTGGGGGTGTTATGGCATCTTCTGGTTGTGTTTGGACACCCAACGTCCTGCAAGGATGCTCTGGGCACTGTGACGTTACTGGTGGTGCTGGAAATTTCAGTGAGAAGCAACTTGTGGTTTATAGATGAGGTGTCTGTGCAATCCAGCACTGCAGCTATTGACTTTTATTTTGAAGTACTCAGGAATTACATGATCTGTCCTATATTGATCTTTTGATTGTGACATTGAATTCATTGAACACATTGAATACATTGATTACATTTCCCCAAATCACTTTCCCATACATCTGCAGAAAAGCTTCAGAAGCAGAGCACAGAATGGAGGTATCCAAGCAGTGTATCACAGCAATTTACTTTGGCTGCTCAAACTTTCTATATATCTGATGTCAAATCCTGCCTGTCTGATACCTCTGCTGCTGCTATCCAGGTGCAGTTTCAAAAGCAAGCAAACTTTGTCTCAGGATCACATAGTCAATGAATTGTTGGGTTTTGGGAGGACTTCTCAAAATTTTCTAGTCCAGAGTCCTGGTCAAGCAGGATCAGCTAGAGCAGGTTGTCCAGGATCAGGTATTGGTGGGGTTTTGGTATCTCCAGTCATGGAGTCTCCACAAGATCTCTGGGCAACCTGAGGTGCCCTGGTCCCACAGCCTTGCTAAGGAGGTGAGGGACAAGTCAGCTGCACACTCTGGGGCACAGCTAAGGAGGAGAGGACTCATCCCTAAGAGCTCTCTCCTGAGATGGGCAGCAGAGCAAAGCAGCTGGAGGTTTTCCCACCTCTTTGTGCCTTTTAGCAGAGGAGTAGGTGCCCACCATGCAGCAGGCAGCCGACCAGATGTGGCTGGGTGCATTAACCCTCCCACTGGCTCTGTACTGTTCCCAGGGACAGCATCCACAATGATGTAGGTGGTTTTACAGCCCTGGCTGGTTTTGGCCATAGTTTTAAACTTTTAGAGGTTCCAGGCACCATTGTTGAGAGTGCTATCCTGGGGCACTATGTTGGTGAGNCATGAAGCTGTTGCAGTGGAGTCCAGAGGAGGCCATGAGGGTGCCCTGAGGACTGCAGCACATCTGCTCTGGAGAGAGGTGAGAGAGCTGTGCGTGTTCAGCCTGGAGAAGACTCCTGGNAGTGAAATTAGCCGACTTGTTAAAATTGTTTTGATGGTCACGGGGACTCAAATGGCCACATCCAAACCAATAAGTATGTCATTGTCTTCGAGGACTGACTCTTTGATTTGGTCTGAGCTGAACTTGTATTGTTCCATGAGGGTAGACTCTGTTTCCATCTCTTTAAGATTATTTTTACCTATCAGCTTGACAGGGAAAGAGGAAAACGAGCTAGTAGAGGGAATGGAAGTATTGGAGAAAATTTCCCCAGAGCAGAAATGGATGCAAGAGACAAGGAGCATCTTCCACTCCTAAGTTTGAAAGGAGACTCTGGTGAGACACCTTCCCTGCCTCATCTGCTTCCCTTTCCTCCTGTCTCCACAGCCCAAATCTGCCCAGGGCTCTCCCTGGATCCCCTCATGCCACGCTGTCATTCTGTGATTCTGTGATTCTGTGATTCTGTGATTCTGTGATTTTATGTGTGGTTGCTACAGGTGTAGCCCAGTCCTGGAACACCAGAGGTTGCCTCCTCTAAGCCCATACAGAGGGACATGTGTTGGGAAATAATTTCTGGAGCTGACGTTTCCCTGGGAGGGCTACAGTTCATTCAAGGATGAACATTTTTGCTCATTAAACAGAAGGAAAAGAAAAATCTCAGTGTGAATGGAATCTGCAACTGCAGTGCTAAGAATGTGTCTCGGAACTGATCTGGACCAGGAACCATTTTCTGCAGCATCATTGAAAAGAAGTTAGAAATGATCAGGCTCTGAGAGAAGCCTGCAATCCCAAAAGAGTCCTGGGAAAATTAAATACTCCAAAAAGGCCTCTGAAGAAAGTTACCAAAATCAAAGTTATTCAGGTGGCCTGGGTCAATGGTCCAGGAGGAAAAGGCCAGGTTGGACAGGACTTGGAGTATTCTGGTCTAGCAGAAAGTGGCCTGGCCCATGCAGGGGGTTTGGATTGAGATGATCTTTAGGGTTCTTTCCAACACAAACCACTCTATGATTCTACGATCCGATGAAAAGAGACAAGTTTTTATCCCCCCTAAATGTGAAGGCTGCAGTGGTGCAAGACCAGGTTATTTGCTTGAGTTGCTATGCATAATAAACTGAAATAATTATTTTTTCATAACTTCAATATCTTTTGTTCATCTTTAGGGAAACATATTTAGCCTTTCTCTGGAATAGGGCATATGGCTTCCTTCTGTATCTCACTCCACTGGGACTTCAGAAATCCTACAGGGTACCAAATATCTGGCACTCTGATACACTAGCAATCCCTGAATCATGAAGTGCAGGTACCACACAGAGCGAGCACACTGCAGCCTCTGGATTTCTTTTATGGTTAAGGTTGACCTTTGTACCAAAGCATTACACAAAGCCATCCAGCAGGTGTCATGCTCCATCATTCAGGACATCAAAACCCAATAGGTTTTCACTGTGATTTTTAACTTCAAAGAACAGCTGATACCAGCTCCCCACCCAGGAGCCATGAATCAACCTTATCAGTTTGACAGGTAACAGTTGCTCCATTTATTGCAATGATTTTAACTCTTTTTCCATCTGGGTAGTAAACTGAATTGCACAGCATCCTGTTGCTGTAATATTGAACTTGTGTTCCTTTATCTATTAGAAATTTTATTAACTGTTGACAATGTCTAGTAGATTTGGGGGGAAGTCAAATGGGTGAAAGAATCATCTTTGCCTAGTGCTCTGTTAGCAGAATCACCCTATACGTTTTCATCCCATGTATCTCTGCTGTACCTTTCCTGGAACTCTGATATCTCAGTTGTCATATACAGCACCCTTTTAGTAGAAATTTGCTGACCTTGAAAATAATCTCTGGTTTCAGTTTTAAATGCTGGTCTTAATGTTGCTTGCTCATCACCAGATGACAATGTAAATGTTATACACACAGTTTTTCCAAAACTGGGGAGCACCCAAGCACTGACATTTGCTGGGGAGTCTTGGCTTGCAGCTGCTTGAATCCCACCTGGCTGTTAACAGCCAATGGATAACTTCCTGGCCCTCCCTGTCCAGGATTCATGGGTAAAGCAATGATATCTTTGAGGGGTATGAACCCCTTCAACCATGGCATCCTATACATGATGCCAAAAATGTGAAGTCCCACCTGTAGCAGGATGCTCTGCCTGGAACAGGGTAAAACAACTTGAACAATGGCCTATTTGCCAAGCTCCCAGGAGTGAATGGAGAAGGGGCCATCATGCTGCTTTTGGTGTTGAATGATACTACTAATAATTTACCTAAAGCTGCTGAGCTGACACAACTGGTCTGGAGACATCTGACTGACAGTCCATCACTTTATAGTGAAAAAGCCCAGTTCCACTTTTCAGTGGCAAGGTCTTTAACGAACACCTTCCTGGAGTGTGTGTGTGTGTGTGTGGAGATTCCTTCTTGGAGTGGCAACACCTCTCAAGGTCACTTCTTGAGGCTGAGCCAAAGAGATTTGACCATGGTCATTGGTATGGGTAACACCAATCTCTACTTAATTATTTTTGCTAGTTTTAATATAACTGCTTTAATATATTTGCTGCAATACTGCTTCATAGTGCACAATATTATACTAGTAGTTATATCTTCCATACTGTGAACCAAATAATTCTGTTTAACATATTTTTGCCTAACCATTATCATCATAAATCATATATAATCATGTAGATATGTCTGTTTTGCAGTCCTCAAACCTGTGGGACAAGTTGTATAAAGTTTCAATTACATCTATATTATCCTTTAGACATAAACAATTGACAAGATCTGGGGCTCACATTGGATCCAGCTGGACCCAGACAGCTCTCTGAGAAGGAGTTTACCAAGCAAGGGGGTCCTTTCTGCACCTCATGACTCAATGGGAAAGTTTCTCCATTAACCTTTGCCTGAAGCTCCCATTCTACCCACAAAACCACCCTTAAGGGAAAGGGACCCACCAAGATCCCTAAATGTTCATGGTCGAAAGGAACAGCAAAAGTCAGAAGATCCATAAAATTTCACAAAGTTTTATTAGTAAATTACACACTTGGCATGGAAACTGGTATGTTAGTCCCTAAACTACTCTATAAGTACACGGCAGTGGGTACCCTTTTATGGATAAATCTCCCTGCCCTGAAGACAGGTTTCTCACTTCCTAATGGAAAAGAGATATCATGTGAAGTTTGTTCTCTCAGACCTTCCTGGAAATGAATCAGAGGTCTTTGGGAGTCTTGGGTTGTCTTGTTCTCTGCTACAGTCCATTTGTCCCCCTCTACTCTGCTCTGGTGAGACCCCACCTGCAGTGCTGCCTCCAGCTCTGGGACCCACAACAGAAGAAGGACACAAAGCTCTTGGAGTGGAGTCCAGAGGAGGCCACAAAGATACTTCAAGATCTGGAGCACATCTCCTCTGGAGACAGGGTGAGAAAGATGAGGGTGAGAGAGCTTGGAGAAAAGAAGGCTCTTGGGAGAACTTGGACCCCTTCCAGTGTCTAAAGGGTTTTAAAAGAGAGAGAGACTTTGGACAAGGACAGTGGACTGACAGCACAAGAGGGAATGGTTTTAAACTGAAAGTAGGTGGGGTTAGATTAGATGTTAAGAAGAAATTCTTTATTGTGAGGGTGGTGAGGCCCTGGCACAGGTTGTCCAGAGAAACTTTGGCTGCCCCACCCCTGGAAGTGTTCAAAGCCAGGCTGGACAGGGCTTGGATCAACGGGGGATAGTGGAAGGTGTCCCTGCCCATTGCACAGGGAGCTGAGACTACATGGATGGTTTTTGAAGTTCCTTCCAACCCAAACCATTCAGTGATTCTATGACATGTGGCAAAAGCTCCTGAACCTTTTCCAGCCAGGATGTGAGGCTTATTCCCGGGGACAGTCACTGTCAAATAGGGAAACCTGTCCCCTCCCATAGAGCTCAGTCAACAAGTCCTCCAGCTCCCCCAGCGTGAGGAGCTGAACCTGGTTCTTGTCGTTCTCAGCAATGACCGCCCAAGCCTTTATGTAGCTGTTGTCCACCACACAGCAGGCAGCTGACCAGAGGTGGCTGGGTTTATTAACCCTCCCCTTGGCGATGTAGTTGTTCCCAGGCACAGCACCCACAATGACATAGGTGGTTTTACAGTCCTGGGTCCTCCTGATCATTGTTTGCTGCTCATAGTTGTTCCAGGCACCGCCGTTGAGTTTCTCATCCTGGGGCACTATGTTGGTGAGGGTGAAGGTAGCTATCCTGCTGCTGTAGTCATCGTGGTGGCCATTGGGGTTCAAATGGCCCCGGTTCAAACCCGTCAGGTTCTTGTAGTCATGAAGGATAGCCTGGCTCTGACTGAGTTTCTCTAAGCTGACATTGTATCGGTTTAAGAGTGTCCACTCTTTTTCCATAGTTTTGGGGTAACTTGGGCCCATCAGCTTGACAAAGAAAGACAAGGAAAAGGTATTAGTATTGGGGATGGGAATAATGGAACAGATTTCCCTGAAACAGAAATCTCTGAGTGTCAAGATCCTGGCTTTTTGTCTGGTCCTGATGTGGTACCATACTAATTAGTTGCTTGAGTTCTTATGAGGAACAAGAACAAATATTGTATTTCAGAAGTTTATTTCACATTTAATGCATTATATTTATCCTTCCTTTGAAACAGTGCATAGGAATTTCTGAAATATGGTTCATTTTCAACTGGAATCAATCCTGCCACTCTGTCCTTAGCAATGACAGGAATTTCCTCTTTTTGTGTCCATTATTTTCTTGGCCTGCTTTCCTAAGGGTCTGAAGTGTGTCTGAAAGATGTTTGGGAGAGCTCTGTAGCTTGTGGAGTTCTGTCTGTCTGGTGCATCCTTCTGGACCCCAAGCCCCAGCCAAAGGTGCTCAGGGGTCACTGCCCATGCGTGGAGATCACGCCCTTCTGACTGCACTGACACTCATGTTCCTCACTTTTCTCTGCCTCAAACACCACTCCAGAAATCCCTCCACACTTAACCTGACCCTCTCATCTCCAGTGCCTGAGCCTGCCTAGGCTTTGTCCCTGGACCATCTTACCCCATTCTGAGTTTGTACTCCCTTCTCTCACACTCCTCACAAAGCCTGTTTGACTCTTCACTGGGAGCAGATAAGCTCTGTCAGGGATGCAGAACAGCTCAGGGCAAAGTGGGGATCAGAGCCCAGCAGGACTGTTGGTCCCTCAGGTTTAGCCTCTCTTGGATACCAGTTCCCCTTCACTTGTTCTCCCACCACAGCAGGACACAAGGAGGGGGATCGTTTGACTTTGTAATGTGAAGCAATATAATCCGATTTGTTGTTCCTGTCAGGTGAGGAACTGGTCACCTTTGGGATATGGCTCATCTCATTCTCCTGCTGATGTCTCACACTCATCAGAGGAACCATGTGGTGCAGATATTAGAAGTTAAATGAGAAGAATCTTATCCTGTGCATCCATCTGCATGTGTGTAGAGGGATGGTAGGAAATAAAAATGGTTATTTAAATACTGCTTTTAATGACTGGAGGGTGATGTGCTGTAAGAGAGACACCCACCTGGGGCTCAACCAACCATGTTTTAGGTCTCTTGCCAGGTCCAGGCTGGTAGATGTAAGCAGAGTACACAGGAATACGCATCTTCCTGTCGTATAGGGTGGCAAAGTAATACTGGTTCTTGTAGCGCTGACAGATCCAGGCTGGGTTCTGTGGCTCCAGGGCTTCATTTGGGGGGATCTCCCGGAAAAAAAACTGAGGACATGAAGTTTCAAAGGACTTCACCACCTCACTGTGTCCCAGCCAGAGGCAACTTGCCAACACCTGCAGCAGCAGCAGCCACAGCATCATGGGAGGATTTCAAGTGAAGGGCTCTTGCTCCCCTGGAAGGCAAATGCAGAGGAGAGGACTATGAGAGACCAAGGAGGGAGTAGCTTCTGTCCTCCTGGATATGGAAAAATCATCAGTGCTACAGGGTTGTGTGGGGACATGACTACAGATAAAAGGATAACTTTTGGTTATGGTAGAGAAGTTACAGGGGAAAATATCGTTGCTTCTCCCTGGATGAAACACAGGCAGCATATCTGGCCTCCCACAAAGAAGGAGGACTAAATGTAAGCGGGGGGTAAACAGCGGGTGGAGTGGAGCTGGAGACACCATGGTCAGGCTCTGTCAAAACCCTTGCAGAGGAGACACCTCTGGCTGATAATCTGCATGGTGGCTGAAAACCATGGGAGATAAATGAAGATGCCCTGCTGCTGAATCAGCAACCATGGCAAAATTCCTCTCCCTGGACTGACGCACATCCCCATCCTAAGGTTATTGCAGGTACTTTACTGAGATATTCACCCCCAAGGCATGAGAACCCCTCACTGAGAAAGATGTATGACTGCATGCAAATGCCACCTAAATGTAAAGAAATAGTATAAAACTGAGTTAAAAATGGAGACAAGTGATGGAAGACTCCATTGTAACTTCTGGGATCAGTTGATGGGTTGAAACTGCCTTCTCTCCCTTAGAGATGCCTATTGGGTAAGAATCCTACTTTAGGCATGATGGATGATTACTTCAAGCCAGCTTTTATTAGGGATTAAAGCTTATTAGTAAGTTGTTCTGAATTAGTATCTTGCTTTGAATATCTTTTTGCAGTCAGATACTTTCACTGACAAGCCTCAAACCTTAACCTGTCACAGTTTTATTAATAAAGAGTGTTATTCTGTAAACAGTTAAAGTGAGTCCTTCAAGGGTGTTGGCAGTCTCTGGCGGTGAGTAAAGGTGTGGAGACCCAGGAGGGGTTTCTTTGGTTGGTGTGTGACCCTGAACAAGTCGGTCAAACCCTCCAACCCAGAGAACTGCTCAGTAAAGGGTCCCCACAACACAACACCAACAGACTGATAGGGCAGACGGGTTTTGGCTTTCATGTGGCACTGACAGACTGAACACACACTAAGGGTTTGAGCAAATCTCCATTTTTCACATAAGAGTGAAATCTAAAATAGGTTTTAGGTGCCTAGAAGAGGCAGCATTGGGGGAATTCAGTCTGCCTGAGGGGTGTTCCAAACCCATCCAATGCCTAAACAGTTCTCACAACAAAGTTATCATGGAACTGAGCTACGGCATTGAGACAAGGTCACCTTTTCCAACCTACCTCAGTTGGTCAAGAGCTCAGCTTTTGCACTGGCACTGGAGAAAAAAAATCCCTCAACAAACCAAGGCCTGGAAGCCCCTACTTCCAAACATGATCGAATAGAATCACAGAAGATGCTGAGTTGGAAGGGACCCATCAGGATCATTGAGTCCAACTTCTGGTCCAGCCCAGAACAGCCCCAGAAATCCCACTATGTGCCTGAGAGTATTGTACAAACACATCTTGTACTCAGGTAGGCATGATGATGTGATCATTTCCCCGGGGAACATGTTCCAGGGCTCAACAACCCTCTGGGTGAAAAGCCGCGTCCTGATATCCAGTTTAAACCTCCCCTGACTCAGCTTCAGGCCATTCTCACTCCCTTCTGCTCTGAGGATCCTGCACAGCAGAGATCTGCTGCTGGGCATGGACTCTGCTCAGTCCGCTGCAATGCTGAGCTGGCCTTTCATCGCAAGGGGCACTGGGCAGGGAAAGAGCAGTGATGCTGCACTTCCTACATGTCTCTGGCCCCATCCAGGTTCACACAGACACGCAGTCAGACCCAACATTGAACTCCAAATGGCCCACTTGGGGTGCTGCCTCTCAGCTGACATTGGGATATTAAGCTACATACACCCTTGGCTCTGACACAAGACATCTGGTCCTTGTTTTATGTAGCAACCCCGGATCAGGAACATGGTGACCAGTAAGGTGGAAACTAAGAACAGGAACAACAAGTAGTGACCTTTTACAGTACTCTGCAGAGCATGGCCATAGCTGCCACAAATCAAGCAGAGAAATGTCTGAAAAGTCCTTTTGCATGACCCTCTCCACGAGCTTAAAATTTATCTAACTAACTTAATATCTAACTTAATATCAGATATATAGAAACCAACCTACCGTGGGGAAGAGCAGCACAGGACTCTGCTCGCAGCCCCAGAGTGGCAGAGGACTCTCAAATACCTCTGCTGCAGTCTCAGAGCGGCTGTTTTTATATGACCTCCAGGAAGGCAGAGTCATTAGATTACCCAAACAATGTTTAAATTTAATTCGTCCAGGAGTTCAGCCACCTGTGTTTGTCCAGAGGCCTTTTGCAAGGTCATAGGTGGAGTTTTGGTACTCAATAAACTCACCCCTCCTTCTTATTCAACAGTTTGATGTTAATTTTCCAGGTGACTTGGCTTGAAATTCTTTGCCAAATCATTCCTTGGCCTCCTTTACAGAAAGTGTTAAAGAACTGCAAAGTACAGTGCATGCATAAACTCTGATTGCTCCTTGGAGAGCAGATCTTGGAACTCAACAACTCCAGCCTAGGTTTTGTCTACACATATTTATTCCAAAGCTCAGGAAAGACTTGAAATATTGGAGTAGATGGTGAGAAAGGAGCAAGAGCTTACCTTGAAGCAGAGTCTCAGAACAGGCAGCCAAGGGTTCCTTGCTTCTTCTTCCTGGAGAAACACTTAGCTGATCCCTCAGGAGTCCCAGTGCAATATATACCTGGTCATAAATCTGCCTGTTGTGATAAACAGGGAATTTTACCAAAAGGAAAGGTTTTCTGTTATTATTGAAGGAGATTTGTTCATGCCTGCCCTGAAGTGGTATGACAGTTGCTATTTGAAATTTCCTCAGGATTTCTACCAGGTTCTAGCATCACATGTCAGGAGACTGTGTCTGGTGACTTCTCTGTCCATTTCCTCATTCCCCACAAATGGGGACCTACATGTGTTTCTGTTCCTGGCAGAACATCTCTTGTGGCAGTAGACTGACTGGTCTGCCTCTGAGTACACCCAGATGTTCACAGGTTGCTCTTCTGCAGCCTCTCAGAATACAATTAGTATGGTCAGGCTGTGCATTTTCTCTTGCCTGATTGCAAAGGCTTTATAAGAGCCTTTATTCATGCCCAGCCTGGTGCTAAGAAGGCTCTGGAAGACCTTTGAGCCCCCTGCAGTACCTTAAAGTGGTTCACATGGAGGGGAACTTTTGACAGGGGTTTGGAGTGACAGGACAGCAGGGAACAGCTTCAAACTGACAGAGGGCAGGGTTAGATTAGATTTTCGTCTCAAGAAGAGCAGGCTCAGGGCACTCTACAACTACCTGAAAGGAGTTGGTAATGAGGTAGAGAGGTCGGTCTCTTCTACCATGCCAATAATGAGAGGACAAGAGGAAAAGGCTTTAAGATGAGACACTGGAAATTAAGATTAGATATTAGAAGAAAAAGCTTTCAACTGTCAAGTGGTCAGGCAATGGAACAGATTGCCCAGGGAGATGCTGGAGTCACCATCCCTGGAGGTGTTTCAGAGGTATCTGGATATGGCACAGGGTGATACACATTAGTGGTTTAAACTCTACAGTGGTAGTGCTGGGAGGATGGTGGGACAGGATGACCTTGGAGGTCTATTCCAACCTCTTGGATTCTGTCATTCAGAGATTCTGTCAAACAGATTTCTTTCTTTTTTTGGCTTCCTAAGTGTTTCACAAGCTCGCTGTGGAGGGCAGGACATTTATAGCTACTGCCAGGGGTAAAGGTGCTCAGGACAGACCAAGGAGCTGATGGAAGTGGGATTCCCGGGGTTGGTCAATCACCCATGATTCCAGAGCCTGGAAAGAGGAAGAAGTGAGGCATGGGATGAGCAATGGTGAGGATGAGTGTGGTCTCTAGCACCAGCAGGTGTGCAGAGGTGGGTGAGCAAGTCAGAAGGAGGCCCCTGAGGTACAGCACAGGTGTCTGCAGATGCCTTTCAGCCTGAAATAGCACTGATGTCCTGGGGACTGTGACATTATTGGTAATAGAAATTTCAGCAAGAAGCAACTTGTGCTTCATACATGAGGTGACCCTGCGAAACAGCACTGCAGCAAATAAACTTTAATGTGAACTACTCAGGAACTAAATGATCTGTCCTGCATTGACCTTTTGATTATGACATTGAATGCATTGAATACACTGAACACACTGAATACACTTCCCCAAAATCAGTTTCCTTAATTTTGCAGAAAAGCATCAGAAGCAGAACAGAGAATGGAGGTATCCAAGCAGTGCATCACAGAAATTTAACTTTGGCTGCTCAAAGCTTCCTTTATATCAAATGCCTAATCCTGCCTGTCTGATACCTCTGCTGCTGCTCTCCAGGTGCAGTTTCAAAAGCAAGCAAACAAAAGCATGTCCCAGAATCACATAATCACTGTTGAGTGTGGGAGCGACCTCTCACAATCTTTTAGTCCGTATCCCTGGTCAAGCAGCATCAGCTAGAGGAGGTTGTCCAGAATCTGATCCTTGCACCTGGAGTGCTCTGTCCAGCTCTGGGGCCCACAACGTGAGAAGGACACAGACCTATTGGAATGGAGTCCAGAGGAGGCCACAAAGATGTTCCAAGGTCTGGAACACGTCTGCTCTGGAGACAGGCTCAGACAGCTGAGGGTGTTCAGCCTTGACAAAAAAAGGCTCTAGGGAGAAGCTGGATCCTACTCCACTCCCTAGGAGTTTACCAAGAGATCTGGAGAGGGATTTTGGCCAAAGGCATGGAGTGACAGGACAAGAGGGAATGTTTTCACACTGACAAAGGGCAGGGTTAGATGAGATGTTATGGAAAAATTCTGTACTGAAGGGGTGGTGAGGCCCTGTCATGGGGTGGTCAGAGAAGCTGTGGCTGCCCCACGCCTGGAAGTATTCAAGGCCAGGTTGGATGGGACTTGGAGCAAGCTGGTGTAGTGGAAGGTGCCACTGTACAGGGCAGGGGATGGAAAAAGATGATCTTTAAAGTCCCATCAAACAGAACCCCACCTGTGATTCTACGACGTGGAAAAAGATGCCAGGCCTTTTCCACCCAGGATATGAGGTTTGTTAGCAGGGACACTCACTGTGGAACAAAGAAACCTTTTTTCCCCTGCAGAGCTGTGTCAACATTTTCTCCAGCTTCCCCAGCGTGAGGGACTGCACCTGGTTCTTGTCATTCTCAGCAATGACTGCCCAAGCCTTCATGTTGGTGTTGGTCTGGCAGCAGGCAGCTGACCAGATGTGGCTGGGTACATTAACCCTCCCATTGGCAATGTAGGTGTTCCCAGGCACAGCACCCACAATCACGTAGGTGCTTGTACAGCCTTGGGTTTTCTGGGCCATCATTTTCTTCTCGTACTCTTTCCAGGCACCCTTGTTGAGTGTGCTGTCCTGGGGCACTATGTTGGTGAGGGTGAAGGTAGCTGACTTGTTGTTGCCATTTTCATGGCTCTGCCTGAAACACCACTCCAGAAATCCCTCCACACTTAACCTGACCCTCTCATCTCCAGTGCCTGAGCCTGCATAGGCTTTGTCCTGGGGCCATCTCACCCCGTCCTGAGTTTGTACTCCCTTCTCTCACACTCCTCACAAAGCCTGTTTGACTCTTCACTGGGAGCAGATAAGCTCTGTCAGGGATGCAGAACAGCTCAGGGCAAAGTGGGGATCAGAGCCCAGCAGGACTGTTGGTCCCTCAGGTTTAGCCTCTCTTGGATACCAGTTCCCCTTCACTTGGACTCCCACCACAGCAGGGCACAGGGAGGGGCATCGTGTGACTTTGTAACATAATGTGAAGTAATTTGATTTGCTGTTCCTGTCAGGTCAAGGCAGAAAACGGGGCACCTTTGGGATATGATTCATCCCATCCTCCTGCTGATGTCTCAGATGCATCAAAGGAACATGTGGTACAGGTGTTTGAGGTTAAATGAGAAAATTCCCATCCAGTGTGTCCATTTGCACGTGTGTAGATGGGTGGAAGGAAATAGAAGTGGTAATTTAAACGCTGCAGCTCATCTTTGAGTGGCTGGAGAGTGATGTGCTGTAAGAGGGACACTCACCTGGGGCTCAACAAACCACCACGAATGAGGTCTCTTGTCAGTTCCAGGCTGGTAGACGTAAGCAGAGTACACGGGAATTCTCCTGTCTCTGTCATACAGGGTGGCAAAGTGATACTGGTTGCTGTAGCGCTGGCAGATCCAGGCTGCGTTCTGTGGCTGCAGGGCTTCATTTGGGGTGGTCTCCTCATAGAAAAACCGAGGACAACTTGCAAAGGATGTCACCACCTCGCTGTGTCCCAGCCAGAGGCAGCTCGCCAACACCGGCAGCAGCAGCAGCAGCCGCAGCATGGTGGGAGGATTTCAGTGAAGGGCTCTTGCTCCCCTGGAAGGCAAATGCAGAGGAACACTCAGCTTGGAGAGAGCTGGTCATGGCCTGTGCAGATGGGACACAGCTGGCAGAGGAGCAGTCTATTCCCACTGCTCATTCATTGACAATTAAACTGAAGTAATTTTTCTCCACTTCTGAAAGTCCAGGAATACTGTAACAACGTGTTGGTTGTTATAACCAGATACAAGCATAAAAAGTAATTAACCTCTTAACCAGCTCTTGAGGTCTACAAACTCATGGTTTTGCATTTCACTTTTTTTTTTTTTTTAATAAAAAGTTTGTGCTCTAATGCTTTATATTGGGTGTTCTCTGTCTTTCAATTCAGTGGAGGCAGTGCCAGTGTGTTGCCCTGTTCTGTAAGACAAACCTCCATTTCATCAACTTGTAAAAAACTCTATTGTATCCTCCAGTCTTCTTCCAGTTGGGAGCTCAGAGATTCCTGGATGAAGTACTTCTGGTAAGTTTTCCATATCATTGTAGAAAAAAAACAGGACTTGCAGCACTTTTTTAGGGGAAATGTTTTGAAGTCCAAATCTGGCTTCTCCCTATGGATGTTCTCCTGATTACTCTCTCAGTTTTCTTTCTTTCAGATGCTAAAGACAGCAGTCCAACCTCGTGCTCAAAGCAGGGAAAGCTGTGAAGTACCTGAGCAAATGCAGGGAAATGGAAACAGCTCTTATGACTGCAGTACTAGAAAAAGGGGATTTTGAGCCAGAGGGCAGTACTGTTTCTACTTTAATGATTGGACGTAGCACTCAGTGCCATGGTCTGGTTGACAAGGTGGTGATTGATCAAAGGTGTGTCTCGATGATCTTGGACATCTTTTCCAACTGAAATGATGCTGTGAGTCTACTGAAAAAAAAATGAGGTGTCATCAAAGCCTTCTCCTGAGTCTTCAGTCCCCATGGAAAAAGGAAGTGAATAGTTAAAGAGATGCTAAGTAGATGGAGGCTGCTGGTCTTCAGGGCAAAGTAAACCACAGCAGCAGAAGCCAAATGCACATGAGAAAACAAAATGCAAGAAAGAGGAATGTTGCTTGGACAGGCAGATTGAGGAGATCTGGGCTCTTCTGGACTGTTCTCCCTCAAGGGCAGCAAAGATCCCATGGCCACAGGCAGGATCCGTGAGTGAGGACAGAGAGGGAGTGTAGACACTTCCAGACCAGCACACTCTTTGCATCAACCAGGATGGTGATACATGCATGTGTCACCTTACATGCCAAATATGTCCATACAATCACAGAAAGAATCATGCAGGGGTTTGGATTGGAAGGCACCTTAGGGATCATCCAGTTCCAATCCCGTTCTTATAACACCAAGCAAGGACACCTTCCACTAGACCAGGCTGCTCGAAGTCCAATCCAACCTGCCCTTGAACACTTCCAGAGATGGGGCATCCACATGTTCATCTTTGCCAGGTGTACAAATGAGTGTGAGCTCCAAGAGACAGGTAAAACACTGACCCAATCAGACCAAAGATTGAGGTTCCCAGAAGAGGCAACAGCTGCTTCTTCTGTTCTTTCCCCTGTGTCCCAGAAGTGATCCTAAAGCACCTCTGCTGTGCAGCTCTCCCTCAGGGAACACTTTCCATGTGAAAAATAGAACCCTTGTCCAGAGCCATATGAAAAGTATTAATTTCACAGGGAAAAGTGCAAGGAAAAAGTAAGGATATAAAGATTGCCCATGTTACCAAATCCCACCAACGACAGCAGATGCACATTATCCATTTTAAACTATTTTCCTTAAGCCTTTCTATGCAACACTCCAAATGCTGGCTTATGGCAATCCTTGAATTTTGGAGATCAATATGTTCAATCCACTCTTTCCTCACAAGGATCAACAGCTTTTCTAATATCATACAGTTCAGCTGACAAAGTTGGTGTGGGATTTGGATACCTTTGGTTATCTTAACTCTACCAGACCAAGTGCCATGGTCTCTGTGCAGAACAGGTAGCACTGAGGTGACAGAGGGGTCACCTCCTCGTCACAAATGAAGCACCACCCTGTTACAAACACTCACAGCTGAGAGCTGTCAGGTTCCCCGTGGTTACTCTCACTCTTTCAGTTTCTTTCAGCTTTGGAGACCAAAAATCAGTATGTTATTTTCACTTTCTGATTCTCATGTGGCAAAATCTCTGAACTGCATAAGACAGAGGGGGTGACCAACCATCACTGGAGGGTACAAGCCAGGTTTTGAGCTGGATAAGGAACAAGAAAGATAAGAATCACTTCAACCAATGCACACTGAAATTGCAACGATCAAGTCTTGTCCCTGGATCCATGGGTGGTGAGGTCTTTCTAAAATAAACCCATATACATATATATTCTTAAAAACACTGGTCATTCAGTGTTGTTTCATTCTAATCCACCCCAAGGGATCTATTAACAAGAACCTGGGATACCCTTCCCTTCTGGTGTCTCACACTCTGCAGCTGTTCCTTAGGTAACATGGAAGTCCCAGCATATTAAAGCAATTCTGGAGCCAAAATTCTGAATTTGTGGAATTTTCTTTCCACCGTGCAGTGACAACAACACACTTCCTCATAATCTATAGCAACACTCAGAACTACACTTCGATTTCATGAACATTTTGGTCTGCATAGAAATTAATCCATGCTGTGGTTTCATATAGATACATTTTTAAGAGGATGAAATATCTTTACTTACTAATACAACCTGCTTATTAAGCCTCCTTTGATTTCTCTTCCTGGAAGATGTTTGTATATTAGGGTTGGGATTTCACCATGTATGTGGACTCCCAAACGCTGTTGAGATTTGGCTGGTTTAAAGCTGCTCTGAGTTATGGTACCAAGGTTGTCTGAGGCATGGAGCACACACCTTCGGAAAACAGGGATTCAGACTTGTTGAGTCTGGCCAAAGGGAGGCTGAAGGGCAGCCCAACAGGCGCCTACAGCTACTCAAAAGGTCAAGAACAACAAAGCCGAGCATTTTGTGGCAGAGCCAGGCACTGCAGTAAAGGGCAGTATTCACACATGTGCTTGGGAGGTGCAGGTTGCACAGCAGGATAGAAATTGCCTCTAGGCAGGTACTACAGCACTGGGACAGGTTGTTGGGAAATGACAAACGAGAATTGCAGAGGTGACTCAGGGCTTGACTGGATGAAAACACAGCTGAATTAAAGTCCTGCCAGCTGATGTTGTCAAACAGCATTTCTCTGATCCTATGGTAGATACATTTCCCATCTTCTCCCCACCCCACCCTGGCCTGCCACACTCAAATATTGCCTGGAATATTATGGCAACACCAGTAAACAGCCAACTCCTCTAGTCCTGAGAGTCATACTTTTAAGTTTTTCTATAGCCCAAAGTCACAGAAAACACACCACATACCTCAGACGGCCAAGAGGAGGACACACTTCAAGAATCCTGGTTCAGACTCTTCCGGGGAAAAGATAGCAACTAGATGAGACCCCAGCCACTCATCTCTCTCTCTAAGAAAGAACTGATCTTTTTCAACAGTGTCTGGACCAATTTGGTTCCTCTGCTAGCCATCGCCACGCTTCAATAAATACAAGCTTTGCTACTGCACATTAGTGATGCCGAGGGTAATTAGCAGTTACGTCAACATGATTTCCAGTTTGACTGCTGGCTGACTCCATGTGAAAAGGAGGTTGCTGATTGCAAGAGGAAATATGTCAGACCAGGCTTCAGAGGAAGAGCCTCATTGCTCATGAGGAAGAGCAGCCCTTGTGTGCAGGGGCTGCACCTTGGGATCTCTGCTGGGCTTGGCGTCCCCTGGAGCCTGTGGATGTGGCACCAAGGGAGGGTCAGCTGTGTGGAGTGGGCAACGCTGATCTTCCCTTCACCTCTGAAGGTGTCACTCAGAGCTCGCTGCCTCCAGCCAGAAAAGATAAGATAATGCTGTGTTGTAGGAGGTGGCAGACTCAAATCCTGGACTAATTAAGAACATGTCCTCATTACAATAAGTTCACAAGAAACTGGCCCTTGAGGACAGACTAGCACAAACAAACAGCTGTAGGAACTCCCTCCTGGCTCACCCCATCTGAATGACTTGTAGTCCCAGGAGCTCTGGTTTTGGCTAAGCAGGATTCGCCCTGTTTAAAGGCAGGTTCTCAGCACTCCCTGTAGAGGCAATACAAGAAGAATATCCACATTTCCAAGGCACAGCTCACATCTGGAAGATGAAGGGAATTACACTATAAAAGTGATGACCATGAGGATTCGCAGAGGGACAAGCTCTTGATTTACACCTTCAACATTACATGAGTTGAGTCCCACTTTATGTTGCCATATCTAAATCCATGATGTCTGTATCACATTACTTAGCCAAAGCCTAACAGAAAAATACAAAAGCCATGCATTTTCAAAGCCCTTTCCTTCTGGACAGACCTCCAATGCAAACAGCCTCTCCTCATTCATTCTCATGGGCTTGATGTGTCAATCCAGTAGGAACTTCAGGGGAGTGTTGTAACCTGTGTGGGAGGATGTTTTTTTGAGAGCACAACAAACAAATAATCAGCATAGCAAGGGACAGGAGGGAAGGATGCACTTCACACAGTTCAGTCTGAGTGTTCTCAGATCAAGATGTTTGATGTGATTGTGAAGACAACAGGGTTAAGGAACAGAGATTATTTTTCTTACTTCCTGGCAGGGTTGGCTGCGTGTTTTAGGTTTTACTCAAGCCCAAAAGAGCTGATAGCACCGCAAGACCACCTGGTTTGAAGATGAGCTCATGCTGAACTGGACAGGGGTTAAATGCAAATTTGGGTTCTTGAGAAGTGAAGTCAAAAGTTTTTTGTGCAGGTCTTGACTTGCACTGAGCCAGACCTCCTACCGGACCGAGAGCCAACACATAGATGCAATGGAGTAAGTCAAAAGTCACCTTTGTTCTCCTCCAGGCTTCCTTGTGATCCAGCCTTAACCTGCAACACTCCCCTTCCCTCCCAAACAGGTGACCTCAGAGGGGACCTGTGATGCTTCCTTTGTGGCTTGGTTTTCTGCTGCAGATACCATTTCATGGGACACAGCCATTGCCAATAGGATGTGTAAGAAAATCCTGTCTAGATGTTACAGATGCACAATTCTATGCTCTTTTTCACTCAGCAAGACACAGAGAACAAGATTGTGGTAAAAATGTACCTCTGTCCATAACAAGCATCTGTGGAAATTTTAGGTGGGTGTTTCCAGCACTGGGTCAACAAGATGGGATGAGTCACTAAATGTGGTAAGCGAACTCAGTATTTCCTTTGTTTTGTGGGATTCTGCACTGATGTGGTTCTGAAAGTGTTGTACACGGGCACCATCCCACTTCCCAAGTAGGAGAGAGAGGAATGGGAACACGGAAGGCTGACAGGTTTGCAGGGGTAACTCAGAACAGGATGAGAACATCAGCCATAAGAATGGGCAAATGCTTCAGTGATGAGCCAAGATTTCCCTCCAAGTAAACCAGACAGGAACCCATCAGGGAAAAGCAGAAACCTGCATGTAGCCAGCTCAGACCTCACCTCAGCCAGCTTTTGGACAATGAAGGCACTTCCCTAGAACACAACTGTCCTACCAGAGACTGACTGCCAGGACCCAGCTCTCAGTGAGGGATATTTTCTGGGGCAGAGAAGGCAGCTGAGGAGGTTAGGGAAGTGCTGTGCAGCAGTACCCACAGCCCAGCTATGGATCTAAGGAGAGGCTGTTTCATTCTTGAGAAACAAAAGCAAAAGCAAAAGCATCTGCTGTCACAAGTGAGGAAACCAGCCTAGCAAAACTGGTTTACAGAAGATGAACTTGAAATCCAGACTCGTTGATAAGGGGCAGATCCCACAACAATGGAATTCTGGGGGGCTTTTAAGGTCATTGTGCTAGTTTAACCTCCGGGGTTAGACTGCACCTGGTTGCCCTCATTGGAGCTCTTGGTTGCCTTGGTAGAAAAAGCCACATTCACCAGTTCTGTTACAGGCTGTTGTGCCCGGACAAAGCAAGAGCAAATGCCACCATCATAATACGGGCGTGGGGAGCCCTAAACCAGAAGCACATGAACCTCAAGGAAGCCTTGGAGACACCATTAAGCTCAGGATGGAGTCAATCTTGAGCAGTCGGATCCAGCATTGATGATAGATTTGCTGCAAGGATCTCAATGATCTTAGAGGTGTTTTCCAGCCTAAATGATTCTATGATTCTAAAAAAGTACCTTTCTATAGTTACAGAGGTTAGTACAGAGGTTTCACCTCTGAGAATGGTGGGGAGAAAGAGTCAGTGTGAGTCAAGTCCAACCTCAAATGTCAAAAGGCAAATCTTTATACAACCATGGGCATTGTTAAAAAAAATATGCAGAGTTATTCAAAATAATACCAAAATACAGGTCAATGTAGGCAAGGCTAGAGCAATAAAAAGATTGAAAGTACCAGGTTCAGCACTCCATTTCTCTGTCCTCGTTCTTGTTTTTCAGTCAGCTGCAGATCAAAATCACAGAAATCAGCACAAAATGCAATGGTTGATACTTTTATGTTTTTTTGGTGGAACAACTGTTTCTTATAAATACAGAGCTGTTATCATCAGCCCCAACAGGGTATCCTGGGAGTCTGTACTACAGGAAACACAGTGCTGAGAACATCAGCCTTTCTTTGCATGTCACTCACACTTGTTCCTGGCTATTGTAATCATGGAATCCCAGAAGGATTTGGATTGAAAGGGACCTTAAAGATCATCTCATACCAACCCTCTGCCATGGGCAGGGACACCTTCCACTATCCCAGGTTGCTCCAAGCCCTGCCCAACCTGGCCTTGGACACTTCCAGAGATCCAGGGGCAGCCACAGCTTCTCTGGGCAACCTGTGCCAGGGCCTCCCCACTCTCACTGGGAAAAATTCTTCCCAATATCCCACCTAATCCTGCCCTCTGGCAGTGGGAAGCCATTCCCCCTTGTCTTGTCCCTCCAGGCCCTTGTTCATAGTCCCTCTCCAGCTCTCTTGGAGCCCCTTTAGGTCCTGGAAGGGGCTCTCGGGTCTTCCTGGGGCCTTCTCTTCTCCCAACTCTCTCAGGCTGGCTCCAGAGCAGAGTTGTTCCAGCCCTCCAGCCATTCCCTGTGGATGCATTATTTGGAAGGCACATTGGGGTTAGTGGCACAAACTTGCCATTAAAATCCATGCAATTATTTAATATCAACCTTTCAGAACATCGTTTTTCTGCAGGATTAAAACAGGGAACACCCCTCTTTATTGTAACCAAGGACAACTGCTCAGCCAGATTATTCAATCACAGACCTCTTGTCTCCTAAAGATCACAAGTATCCTGCAGCTGTTTGGGCATCATCTGTCAGTGCTTTCACCTTGAAATCTTCTGTTCATCTCAGATTCTTTCTCTGCGTGTCATACTGTGTATTGAACTTTGGCTTTTACTCTTGGAAATCACTCAAATGTTCAGAAAACAGAGGAACAGACTTAAAGATATTATTTACTCTCAAATTACTCCTTCATGCTCCAAATTATTTTCGTTAGCGTCCATTCAGGCAGCTCATCTAGGCAGCCTTTAAAAGGCTGCATGTTTTTTATCCTCAGTCATCCAAACAAATTAAGCTGCAGAAACAACCTGTCCCAAGGATAACCAAATAATAATTACTAAGGGCAGGTCAAAACTCACAGTTTTTATTGGTTTGTCTGCCAGAGACTGATTCTCCTGTAGAAGACAAATTTCAGTGTGTTACAAACACTGCAATTAACATTTTTCAATTCCAAAATTGCAATTATTTGTAATAAAGTTACTGATAAGCTGTGAGAAAAAAATAATATGCCAGTATGGAGAATTTCTTTGTCTATCTTCTTCCCAGTAATGTTCAAGGGAAAAACACACAAGGTATTAAAAACTCCAGACTTTTTGTAGCTTGACTATGTTCGTTGAAGAAACCCCATCATGGAAGTCCCATCTTCCCAACCCCAAAGCTGCCAGGGTCTCAGAAACTTACACCAGCAGTAAAACACAAGGCAACCAAGCTTTACTTTCAAAAAACCTCAACTATTTTTAGCACTACTTTCAGTCCATCCTACCCAGAGCACTGCAAAGATGTCACACAGAGAAGCGAAAGAGCCAGGCCGCCACATCATGTTCTGCACCATGTTGAGATGGGGAAGAGGCTTTCCTGGAGCCAGGGATGATTTTTGGCCATTTTTTTTTTTAAAGAGAAGCAGAACAGGAAGGAAGCTGTTTGTGCTAGGTCATGCTCAGCAATCGCGGGCAGGAAGTGGCACAACTCTTCCCCGTACACAGCGGCTGCTGAGACCGCAGCACCCTGGTTTCAGCTGGGGATTGATATCAGCCCCATGAAGCAGCTGTATGGGATCCTTCTCTTGAAACAGAAAAGCTCTTTATCTTTGCCCTGAGCCACTCCAGCCAGCAAGAGTTTCGCTGGCAAAGCACAATGGTGTGCACTCAACTTGTGAACACAAGCAAAATTCTTTATGAGAAATGTCAGGCTTGGTCTTCCTTTGGCTTGTCTCTGCTGTTCTGAACAACACCCCGTCAGCTGCAGGATGGGAGCCAGGATTTCCTGAGCTCTGACCTCAGCTTTCACAGGGACTTGCCAAAGGACCATTGCAAACTCCTAAATCCTCTGCCTCAGCCTCCCCACCTTGACATGACCGACATGAAACACTTGGGAGTTTGTGAGTGTCCCAAAAGGCACAGCAGATTACCCTGGAAAAGACATTTAGTCCATCACCAGCCTCCAGGACAGTTCAATCCAGAGTACACCATTCCTGGCAGCCGCCCGTCCCTCCTACTCACAAAAAATTATTTATTGTAGACTCCACCACATGCCTGGGCAACACATCCTTACCTGCATTACCTAACTGCATTGGCTGCCCTTCCTGATGGATTATTATTTTATTCCTATTTTAAATCCTAAATGTGTTTGTTACTGACATTGCTGAAAGGCTGATTTAACATTCTGTCCCTCAGCACATCAAGGAGGAGGAGGAGGTCAGCATTATTGTAAAATTATTTAGATTGGAAAAGCCTTCTAAGATCACCAAGCCCAAACACTAACCCAGCACTGTCAAGGCCACCACTAAATCACATCCCCAGATGCCACATTTATATGACTTCCAAATCCCTCCAGGGATGGGACACCACCACTGCCCTGGACACCCTGTTCCAACACTTGACAACCTTTTCAGTGAATAAATTTTTGCTAATATCCAATCTAAACATCCCCAGACACAAATTGAGGCCATTTCCTGTACTACAATTGGTGATATAGGATAGCTTACAATAATTGAAAATAATTTTTACGTGAGTCAGGAAAAAGGGAAAT
This sequence comes from Picathartes gymnocephalus, assembly GCA_013390045.1. NCBI lineage: Eukaryota > Metazoa > Chordata > Aves > Passeriformes > Picathartidae > Picathartes > Picathartes gymnocephalus. The sequence continues at coordinate 26,764 of WEKY01014489.1, forward strand.
ATCCCACAAATTCACTCTTTATTTCAGGTCCTGAAATCTGCTCTTTCCCTTAGTCAATAATTCTAAGACTAACCATTATTTTTGTTCTTTAAAGGTGTTTCGGAAGAGTTTTAAAATTCAGATTTGCAAATGCTTGTAGCTGAACACACGTGTGCCTGTCCTCTTGCCTCATTCCTAATTTAAAATAAATGATAATGAGATCTGAAGGTCGAAGTTCTCTAAAGTGCAGGAAAGAAGCATCACTCACTACAGGTCAGATGAATCTCAAGCTCTTCACTGACCTCCGCTTCAGGAGGTGGCATAAAGTAGAAACCAGGTCAGCTTCAAAGAGATGAACCTCCTTATGCTGAGCTTGCTAGGACTAAATGAGGCAGGCAAACACAGCTCATACCTGATCTGGGGCAATGGAAAATCCCTTTTTAGGTGCTCTGACCATCATCATATGACCAGGAGGATCTCTGAATGTGCTGCTCAGTGCACAGGGTGGTTACTGATGGGGACATCTACAAAGCTGAGAGTACCCAGGAGCAGGAGATGCCTTCACCTCGCCTGTCTCAGGGACTCCTCTGCAATACTTAAAAACAGCTGCTAGAAATTGACTTGAGGAACTTGAGCAGGGTAAGAAAATGCTTTCACATGAAGAAAGAGGGGAAGTCATGCTTATCTTTAGAAATAAGAGGTTGGAAGGAAAAGATGGACCCTGAAACCTATAAACTTGGGAGGATGAGCTTCATTTAATTCCAGAACAACCGCTGAGGCCACCTTCTTGCAGGCACCTGTAAAGTAGCAGAAGAGAGAGGGTTTGAAAAGACCAGATTTTCTCAAACCAGTCTGATTGCTTCTTGTGAGCTGGGTAAAGGGAGAGACAGATGATTTCATATTGCTTCTTTTCACAAAGACTTTGGATCATGTCTCTTTTGGCAGTATTTGAGAGACCAGAGGCTGACACAATGCATTGGGATACATGTGGGAAGTGATGGGAAGTGCTCCCAGAGAACTGCCTTTAATGGTGCATACCAGAAGAACATGGTTTTCCACACAGTCTCCCAAGGTCCTGTTCAGTGCCTTTATTGGTAGCTCAGCTGATGGAGGAGATATATCCTTGTTAAAATCACATTCTGTTCCAAGCAGGAAAGGAGTTCAAGGAGATGGGGGAGTGGGATTAATATTTAACAGGAACAAAACAAGTTAGAGAGATAATCTAGGTGGAAAAATATCACCTTGAAATTGATAAGCATGGCAGGAGAGCCTTCAAGATATATTTGTTCCACTTCACCCCCGTTCCACTTCCACCGTGAGAGTTAACAAAGATCTGAGACCTGGAATAGATTGGATTGGGACAGAGGTACTGTGGGGTCAGACCAGCCTGGTCACACGCTGGAGATACCAGAACTAATGGGGAAGTTACAGTGCCTGCAGCTGTGGGTGTCTGGTGGTGATGTGACACTGCTGAATCCTGCAGTCCACCATGACACAGAACACAATGGCACCAGGATATGGCATTTGGCACAAGAGTCCTCAAAGATTCAAACACCATCCCCAATATCCACACCAGCAAAGGCCCAGCTCAGGAAGGGCAAGGATGGGGAAGAACAGTTTTGAGAAAACAATGACAAACAGGATCAGGAAGTAGTTGCATTTTGTCAGTGTTTTGAGGAAACAAAGAAGCAACACAGATCATACAAAAACCACAGGGAAGACCTCAGGAAGGAGGTTTTGGAGGTGGAAACAAGGGTGGATGCCATGATCAAAAGCAGAGTCCCAGTAACTCAGCCATTGGGAAAGAAAGCTTTCCATGAACACACATGGAACACACAGGATGGGATTGCTCAGGATATAACGTGTGGGCCATACTTATTTCCCTCTCTACCCTCGAAAATATTGAACAGTGGCAATTGTGAAAGGAATGGAACAGAATGAAGGCAAGGTCACAGCTTGGGTGTCCAGGCAGGATGGCATGGACTGCTGTATTCCTTGAGTTACCCATGATCGCCCTTGGATAAGGGATAATATTGCAGGACACACTGTACAGAAGTTGAGTGTAATACACTCGTGCATTCCTGCTAATATTTGGCACGCAAACCCAGAGACGCTGCAAGAATTGGCAGTCCCTGGACAGCAGCACTTGGATACATTCAGTCCTGGGTGGCCTCCCCCCATGGTGAATAAAGCTCCATGGGGCAGGGATGAGCACATCCATGATGGAGGGGAGGTTTGGAAGATGCTGAAATTTGAAAAGCAGAGGTTCACAGAGGAGCAGAAGGGAAGGAACCCCAAAGAAACTCTGCAGGTGCTGGTGCGACTGAAAGGGAAATTGCTGCATCTGTGTTCGCGGTTTCTCAGGGCAGGGAGAAGTAGATGGTTGCAAAGCACTTGCAGGGCAGAGGGTGTGAATAATCTTACTGCACAGTCCTCAGAGCCCCTTCCAGTACCTAACGGGGCTCACAGAATGCTGGAGAGGGACCCTTTACATTAAAAAACAGTGATAGGACAAGGGTTTAAGCTAAAGGAGGGTAGATTTAGATTAGATACAAGAAGCTCTTCTCTGTGAGGGTGGTGAGGCCCTGGCACAGGGTGCCCAGAGCAGCTATGGCTGCCCCATCCCTAGAAGTGTCCAAGGCCAGGTTGGACAGGGCTTGGAGCACCCTGGGATAGTGGAAGGTGTTCCTGCCCATGGCAGGGGGTTGAAATGAGGTGATCTTTAAGGTCCCTTCCAACCCAATTTAGGATTCTATGATCTTCACAGAGCATGGCCCAGAGTTATTGGTGTGTTACTGGTGTCACTGATGTGAACAGGGCTGATCTGCTGCTGCTGAGAGGGTTTTTGCAGCTGCCCCAATAATGGGGATTCCAGCTGCTGATCCCACACTTCTGTGGTGGGGGTTGAAGAAAGATACTAATTTCTTTTTTGGTTCCTGGAAAGGGTGAAGGGCATGGAAGAGCTATTTTCTTTCCAGATGAGAGACATTGCTCATGCATGTCTTTTTGAGGAATCACAGAATCACAGAATGGTTTGGGTTGGAAGGGACCTTAAAGAACAGCTGGTTACAACTCCTCTGCCATGGGCAGGGACACCTCCTACTAGAACAGGTTGTTTCAAGCCCTGTCCAACCTGGCCTTGAACATTTCCAGGCATCAGGCAGCCACAACTTCTCTGGGCAACCTGTGCCTCTACCCTCACAGTAAGGAATTTTTTTCTAATACCTGATCTAAACCTGTCCTCTGTCATTTTCTCCCTTGTCCTGTCACTCCACGCTTTTGTAAAGGGCTCCTCTCCACATGTTGCCCAGGGAGGAGGAGGAGAAGAATGATGATGATGATGATGATGATGATGATGATGATGATGATGATGGTGATGATGATGATAACAGCATCACAAACATCCATTTTCTGCAGACACTCCTAGAAATTGTCTTCAAAGCACCACCAGCAGCACCAAATGCCATTTCACAGTGGGAACCCTCACACACAGGGAGGAGGAGAAGGGGTTTTCAATTCAATCCCCTAAATGTCTCACACCCCACTGATTCCCAAAGAAGGCCTCAAAGCCTCCAGGTATTACAGCACCACGAGAGATGAGCCACTGACCAAGTGACAGGACACCAGGCTGCAACCTGTGCATGGGGGAAGAGGGGGGCTTTGACAATATTTGTCAAACACACTGTCCCTGCAGCCTCAGGGAGGGTTCTGACTCTGAAAATTGAATTCCTGTTGATAATCAATGGGCAGCTCAATGCCCCAGAGCAAATACTGGCCAGGGATGGGAAGTGGAGGGAGATTTTATTCCCTGTGTTTCCTGCACTGGAAGGAGCTTTGGTCACGAATGGCAAACTTGGTGACTGGGAGCATGTGGGGTCACCAGCATGCATGCTTACCAGGCGAAAGTGAAAAGCAGAAGTTGAGAAGGTCAGATTTCTTACACTTGAGTTCAAAAGAACAGGAATTTTTCCTTTTAAAAAAGATGCCTGGGTGCAGCCAGGAGCCAGGAACAGGATGGTGCCTCAGTCAAGTGTTGTCCAGAAGCTCACTGGGCATCATTCCCAGCCACTTCCTACAAGACAGAGCCCTGCTTGGTGTGGGGTGAGGTCAGGAGGGGCCTTTGCCAGGCTGCTTCAGATCCCTAATCTCTCCTGGGAGCAATCTCAGTGTGATCCTGTCCCTTTGAGGGGATACCACCGAAGAGAGAGAGCAGCAATTTTATGTGGGCACTGTGGGATGGATGAAGCCCTGTGGGATCAGATAAGAAGCCATAATTCCTGGAGATGGGAGATGAACTGGCAGGCAAGCATTAGCCCTGCAGCCCGCCTGCCATGCCAAGGGTTATTTTCCATCATTCCCTGCTATCAGGTTTCTCCTGCAGCAGTGCCAGTGATGAGCAAATCCATGCAACACCTACAGCAATTGCCCAGCCAGACCCACTGGCCAGCCCCAAACAGACACCTCCCTTCCAAACACCTCTCTGGACAGAAATTTGCTTCCTTTCATGAGACCTGCCAGAGAAGAAGGACTAGCTGGATGCCCACCCTTGAGTTTTGCCCCAGTGTGCTCAGCACTGCATTCTCTGGACCCCACGGTGGTCTCTGGAGGTATCAGGGGATGCCTGGGGGTCCTGGGGCCAGGGCAGGATCTGGGGCTGGTTGTCCATAATCATCCATGTCTATATCCTGAGTCTATAAGTTTCTGCCTGGCTACATGGTGTGTGTTTAAATCCAAAGGACCATAACTGCAGCTGCCAACACAAACCAGGACCTGTGCATGGAAGAGCATCAACTGCAGCTCTTCACCTGGAAAATGACCCATTGGACTAATTTTCCTTGGTCTTTCTCCCATTTGAAAATGATGCTGGAGCAGACTTACTGTCCCAATGGAGCTACTTTGCAGTAGGTCCATCAGAGACTTTGCAGGGTCCATCAGAGACTTTGCAGTAGGTCTCCAGAGAGGGAGACTCCATGACCTCCCTGGGCAGCTTTTTCCAGTGCTCTGCCACCCTCAATGCGAGGAATTTCTTCCTCATGTTGAGACAGAACTTCTTGTGTTTTAGGCTATAGCGATTGTTCCTTGTCCTGTCACTGGGCACCGCTGAGAAGAGTCTGGCACCATCCTCTTGACACCCACCTTTATATTTCTATGTATTGATGAGATCTTAGGCTTGCAAGGTCCTCCTGATCCCCTCTGGGTAACGGGAGACAAGGACAGGAGCAGAACCCAGGTGTCCTGACAAAGAGCAGGGGATAAAAAACCCGCTATCCTAAATCCAGCACTTACAGCTGCCTGTGAAACCGACCTCATTAACATTTCACTGCTTGGATTAAAGTGTGTTCCCTTCAGTTCAGAGCTGCTGCTGCAGGTTGGGGTTCCAGCAATGAAACACAGCAGTGGAGTTGAACATGTGAAGGCAAATATTTAATTCTGTTGCTAATGGCAACCCAGCAACCTTGGTAAAAAAGAGGAAAACAGCCAACAAAACAAGTTACTGCATCCTATGAGTGGCAAACGCAACGAGTTGATGTCAGGAGTGAATCTGTACCCTTTAAACTCACAGAATTATTCTGTACCTGGGGCAATGTCATAAAGGACCAGCTCCAGAAGCACCATAAAGAAAAAGTCCCAGGGTACAGCTTGTGGGTGCAGAGGGTGTGTTATCACCCAAATGCTGAGCTCTGTCCCCAGGCTGAACTCAATCCAATGCAAAAGTTGTCCCTACCAACTCTGCTGGACTGCCCTGTGGTCCGTAGCCTTGGAAGGAACAGGTGACCAGTGACACAGCCAGTGTACAAGCTGGTCCCCCTGGCTTTTGGGACAAATTACAGGTTGATTTAACCTTCATTGAGAGCTCCAGCCACAGGGTAACACCAAGCCATCGGTGGTGCTGGAAGTATCCACAGTCATGGCATTCCACAGCACTGATTTCCACTGTGTGGGACTTTGAAATTTGGTAAGAACCCTAAGCACTGATTTGCTCTTTCTAGGCCTCAATTTAGACTTCAAGTGTTTGGTTTGGCTGGTGACTGGGACCACTTACCCAGGCTGAAGCAGCCCCTGCCATGTGCCCATCTGTCCAGGGGTTTGTCAGCTCGCAGGGTCCTGCAGAACCAGTTTTCAACCAGCAAATCTGAAAAAAA
>WEKY01014489.1:40364-110024 GCA_013390045.1 Picathartes gymnocephalus
TGCCACCCTTGCTGTGTGATGGATTCATGGGAGCCGCAGAGGGTAGGAGAGGTGAAGAGATCTCCACATTGCTCACGAGTACTTTGGCTTCAATGTCCTGTTCTTTCCTCACAGACCTGTGGCTTTTTACCTGCAGTGACCTTCCCTGACTCGTTGTTTACCTTGAGAGAAAGGGAACATTTGCTGCCTAGTGGAGCTCAGCTACCGCTTTTCAGTCAGTGATCAAAACACTCGAAAGCTAAAAGCTGCATTTGAATTTAAAAATCATAATTACAGCGCCCAAGAGGCAGAAGTTGGAAGAGGGCAGTGAACAAAGCAGGGGGTTGGAAGAAAACAAAGAAAGGCATGAGAGGAATCTGCGCTTTGAACAGAGAGTCCTGAATATCTTGCACTGGCTACTTCAAATTGGGCACCCAAAATTAATAGATTCTTTGACCTTCGTTTCTCGGTGCTCTGGTTCTCAATTTGTGAAGTAGAAACCACAATAGAGCTTCACCAGAAAAAAAAAAAAAAGATGTCATCAGAGCAACTGCTCCAGCCAAAGCACTTGGATATTGCAGAGATGAGGATGAAGAAGGAAAAAAAAAAACCAACCCTGTATGGCTTTTCAGCAAGTGAGTACCAGCATCGCATGTGGGGAGTTGGGCAGTGTCCTCCCAGTCGTGTAATTACAGATGAACAACACACATCCATGGGGGTTCTGTGGGCAGCCTGAAGACCGACATCTCTTAACTTTTAAATGCTTTCTCAACCTTGTCACTTCTGGTGTTATTCTGATGGGTTTTACACATAGGACTCTGCTACATTAAGAGCAAGTAACACTGCCTGCAGAGAAAGTGTGGGACAAACACACACAGCCTCGAGGCTACTCCCTCTGGTCTAAGGAGCTGGATATTGTGCTTGGGCAATTCCAAGAACAAGTACAGAGAAAGGATGGCGAGCAGCCCTGGGGAGAAAGACTTGGGGCTGTTGGTGGATGAGAAACTCAACGTGACCCAGCAGTGGCTGATGGCAGCCCAGACACCCCCTGAGTCCTGAGATGCATCACAAGTGTGGGCAGGGAGGCCAGGGAGGGGATTCTGCCCCTCTGCTCCATTCAGGTGAGATCTCATCTGCAGACCTGCTTCCAGCTCTGGGGCTCACAACACAGGTAAAACAGGGATGTGCTGGAGTGAGTCAGAAGGAGGCCACAACGATGCTCATAGGTTTGCAGGCCCCCTGCTCAGGAGCCAGGCTGGGACAGCTGGGAAAAAAAAAGGCTCCAGGAAAACCTGAGAGCCCCTTCCAGTGCCTAGAGGTGCTCCAAGAGAACTGAAGAGGGACTTTGGACAAGGGCATAGAGTGACAGGGTAAGGGAGAATGGCTTCCCACTACAAGAGGGCAGGGTTAGGTGGAATATTGGCAAGGAATTCTTCTCTGTGAGGGTGGGGAGGCCCTGGCACAGGCTGGTCAGAGAAGCTGTGGCAGCCCCTGGATGCCTGAAAGTGTCCAAGGCCAAGTTGAACAGCGCTTGGAGCAACCTGGAATAGTGGAAGGTGTCCCTGCCCATGGCAGGGAAGTTGAAACTAAGGGATCTTCAAGGCCCCTTCCAACCCAAACCACTCCGTGATTCTGTTTTGGTGATCATCACTGACCACACCATCATGTTACTTCACTGGACCTCATTGCTTGATCCTGCTGGATTTATTACACCGTGGTTTGTGCAATGGCTGCTCTTGCTGCTATTCAGGATGCAAGAAAAAGGACAAAATCCACATGCCCTAATTCTGGAGTCTTGCTCCTTTAAACAGATGTGGGAGGGAGGGTTGGTAAATCCTTGGACAGTTTTTCATCTTGCCTCGACTGGGCTGGGCCCTGGGCTCAGTCTGTTGTCTGGTTCCCTGTCATAGCTGCTGTTGTAATGATTCATCCATCTGGTTTTCTGGGAAAAGAAAATGAGCTAAGGAAATGTTTTTTGGTTTGGTTTTTTTTTGGCTGTATCTTTCCTGAAACAGTTACAACTTTGCACCCACTGGAGTTGACAGAGTGGGGGGGGAAAGGAGTTCTACGCATCACTTTTCACTTGCTGGAGCAGAGACAGAAGTGCTGAGAATCCCATTCCTCAAAGTCAGACTGTGACGGTTTTGTCCTGAACTGCGTTTCCAAGGAGCAAAAAGGATCCAACAAAACCCAGCAGAAGATCCAGGCTGTCTTCAGAGGGTGCGCTGATCACTGCAGGGACACCCGCTCCTTCTGGGGCTCCTCGCCTGCCTGAGCTCTCCAGGAATAATATGGGATGAGCTGCAGGGAGGCAGCTTGGACAGAAATCCAGGTGGACAAGGACACTGAAGGTCTTCTCATTGGATTGAAACAGCTACTGTCATGAGTGGTGTAATTTGTCATAAATCAGATATACATGGGAGGGAAAAAATCCGAAGAGTTCACACTGGGCAGTGTTCAGTCTCAAAGTGCAACAGGAAGCCACACTGGACTTGCTTGGTTTGCACACTAAGGATGAGACAATGTGCCCATCCAGCTGGGAACACCAAGGCAACCCAAGGAAAATGGCACTGTAAATTCTCTTTCTCAGCAGCCCTTAAAAACACTGCTACAAACCAGCCAGCTCCAGAGATCTCCTGCTTCTCATCACTCCAGGAATGCATCTTTCTTGTTCCAAGTTTGGTTAGAGGTTAGACTGGGAAAGCAGCAGCCTGCCTGGGAGCAATCACTGCTCTGTTCAGACACACATTAATGAATTTTCATCAAAGGGGTCAGGTATCAAAGTTCTTCTTTTCTACGCTGCTGGAACAAACCTTCCTGTGACAAATTCCTGCCCTTATTCCAGCTCCCTATTTGTTACAAGGGACTCCTGCGAGAACCAGATCCTCCTCAAACCCACCAGCACAAGAACTGCCCTCCTCGCTCGTCCAGCATCCTTCCTCTCCCATCCCCCTTTTTTATGTCTCCTTCCCCTCACCAGCCTTTCCTTGCGCTTGCCCGTCCCATGATTTCATCCGAGGTGGGTGGTGAGCTCGGTGCAGCCTCTTCCCAGCGGCTCCCGGGATCCCAGCCAGCTCCTCTCCACCCACGGCCTCTCCGAGGAGCCGAACCACGCGGCTCCCGCTGCTGCCTGCGCCAAGGCAGCATCTCACATCTGCTGCGCTGGCTCGGCCAGGGCAAGGGGAGCCAAGGAGCACCTCACCTATCCCCAGTGCCTCCCAGGGGTTGGCATCTCCACCCCTGCATCCCACGGGAACTCCAGCTTTCCTCCCAGGACACAGCGATGGGTCACTGAAGTGACTCTTGAACGCTCGAAAACCGCAAACCCAAATTCGAGTTTAGAAAACAGCTTTGCGGGTTGAAAACCAAATGAAAACTGCCTTTTTTAAACTCTTTTTTTTCTGAGTTGCTCCTACACATAAAATCCATTCCCAGCCTGGCTAATGCAGGAGCACCAGACAGTGAAGTCAACTGGTCCCACGGCTTCAGAGACTGTGGATCTGAAGACAGCAAAGCAAATTTGAATCAAATTTTGAATTTGTTAAACCGAAGTGTTAAAACTGAAAACAGAGCACAGGACAGCTTCTCAAACCTCTTGGGTTATTCCCTCTGCTCTTCTGCCATGATTTAAAAAAATTCATCTTTTTACTAGTCCTCCCAATGTCATTTCTGCGAGTCCATAAAACCATTTTGTCCTTGTCAGAGAATTCCGACGCCAGTGATTTATAAGCTTTGCTTGGAACGCAGCTCACAAGTACTTCACTTTTTCATTCGCCCTTTCTAAACGTTTTTAACGATCTGCTTCCTCAGATCTGTTTACATTTGGGACATTAAAAGCTAAGTAACAACTCCATTATGAGCAAGAACACCATAAAAATTCCACCATTGCCAGGAAACATCTCAATACAGTGACAAACGTAGCCACTCTCTCGTCCTGCTGCTCATCCGTGGGAAGACTGGCTTATAAATTATTCATAAGCACCTTAAAATTTCCAGGCTAATCTCAACTAAGAAGTGGGGGGTTTTACACCATTGTTTCGCTCCAAAGTTCTCCAACTAGAATTTTGATTTGCATAGCGAAATCTGAAAATTTACTTGCATTGAATTTCTCTTTCCTTCAAGTTGTGATTTCAGTTCTCAAACTGGAAACACAGTGGAAAGTCTTTACATGACAACTTATCTGGAAGCCTGGAAATCCGTGATAATTCCCATGAATTTCCTGAGAAATTTAGGTTTTACCAGAGGTGATTTTTGAGCAGGTTTGGATTTACAAGGATTTTGGACCCCTTCAGCAGTCAATCCCAGCAGCCCATGGCACTTTTAGTAATGATGAACTATCTGGGGCACTATGAAGCCATTCTCCTCCCAGTCTGTTTCACAGTAAGGACAGGCAAGTCTGAAGACTAAATCATTGCAAAATTTAATGGAGAAAATCACTTTGTTGTCCTCTGGAGGCTGTTAGCAGACCAGCTCACTCACCTGTGCTTATGGATTTCACAGCTGTCAGTCTGCTCTGGGATTCAATCCGCACGGTGGCATTGGAGTATCTTCCATGTAAAATCATCAATTATAAATAAATCCCGCTGAGTTTTTATGCAGTAATGTTACAGAAGAACATGATATTTGAAGCAATGAAGTTAAAAGAGTTGCATTACATTCCTTTTGATGTCCACGCTCTGCCATGCATTGCTTTGCAAACTGCTGCCACAGCCGAGGGCTCCTCCACAAATGCTTTGATGCCCCTTCCCAGCCACTTCATCCCAGGCTGTGCTGCTCCAAACAGGGGTCAGGGTCCTGCTTTCCAGGCTGGAATCTAGCCAGGGATATGCAGGGCTTGACACACTGATTGCTTTGGGAAAGCAGAGATCAAAAAAAACCTCCCCCTGCAGCAGTATGTGAATAATTCTTCCTTGTGAGGGTGGTGAGGCCTTGGCAGAGGTTGCCCAGATAAGCTGTGCATGTCCCATCCCTAGAAGTGTCCAAGGTCAGGTTGGATGGGGCTTGGAGCAACCTGGGATAGTGGAAGGTGTCCCTGTCCACAGCAGGGGGATGGAACTGGACGGTCTTTAAGACCCTCCAACCCAAACCAATCTGTGACTCTGAGTTTCACTAGCACCAAAATAGCAAACTCAAATCTTCGCGATGCCAAGGCTCACCTCTCCTTTTTATGCCAAGGAGCCATAAAAAACTTCTTTGACGTGGAGGAAATGGTTTTATTGATTTGCCCCCAGGACTGAAGACAGATCATCTGCTTCCATGGCAGGTTCTCCAGAGAGGAATCCTCTGGGAGAGACAGACACAATGCTGAGAAGGCAGCAGAGACAAACTGCATGTAAGGTGACTTAAATACCCGGCAATCTGGGCAGCAGAGCAGGCAGCCACACATCTCTCCATGGACTGATCTTGGAAAGTTTCTGGAAATCCAGTAGAGTGAGAATGACATCAGGAAAAAAACCATTTTTTACCTCCCATTTCAAGGAGCTGAGTGGGAATATCTTCTGACCCAGGGTCTATAACCATTACACTGACCAGTACACACGGAACACCCTCTTGTCTGCTCAACAGCAGAGGTGGGAGCACACAGCTGGTCCAGCATTTCTGCCTGTAGCTCCAAAGGTCTGCATGTTTCCAGATGAGATGCACCTGCAGCACCTGGAGAAGATAACCCAGCAGTTTGATGGACCATTGTCAGAAACCAGGAGAGAACTGTCCTACCGATACCTGAGAAACAAGAAACTCATTGCAGGCAGCTTAACCTAGGTTGCTTCACTGGAGTTTGCTTCAGTGTCCTCACTGGATCCGATTTACCAGATAGAAATTCTAACGCTATTCTCATCAGGATTACCCCAACAAGGAAGAATTCACTCTGCTGGCACCTTTACACTGCTGTGAGCTCTAACAGCCTGTTTTACTGCACAGCAAAGCTCTGCCAACACAAGGCTCTGCTGTTTCATACCTAGCAAAGGTCCCAGCAGGACTTGACCAGCCCACAGTAAAAGTCACAATACCCAAATTTATCCTCCTCTTACCTCTGCTGCCCATTCTGGCACTGGAAATGTGTGCTAAGGACACAGCAGATCCCACACAAACAGGTTATTTTTGGTTAACAAATCTCAAACTGGCTTGAAGAAATCAGGGAGCATCTTGTAGAATATCACAGTTTTCTCTCTTTTACTGTTCCATTCTTTCATAAACATCTTATGCCTGGATGTTTCATCAATTAATGTTGAATATTTTATCAATTATAATGAAAACTATAGTTCTGACCCTCAGTTTATTTGTTGTGAAAACAAAGCAGTTTTTCACCATCACCCCAAGCCCCAATACAATATGATCAGGGTATTTCCCCTCCAGATTCCCAATATACAATGGATTTTACTGAACATCCTTATGTAGAAGCCTGACATTTTGAGACTGTGATGCAAGATCACAAAAATTTCAGACAAATTAATTGCAAAAATTGAAATTTAGGCCTGATGTAGTAGAATGAAGTGGTTTCATGATTCATTAACAGAAAATGTGTACACTGTAAGACATTTCCGAAATATTTTTTCATTAAGAATTTCCCAATAGACATCATCTTTCTCTCCCTCTCATCTTACCATCCAGTACGTTTTGCATTAATCCAGAAGTGAGAGGGTTTTTAGGGGGAAGCAGTTGACTTCCAGTGCTGCTTTTGGCTTAGTCCAAGCGTTGATTTCATTTTAACATCATTCCAGAAGACTGGCAACGGGACAAACTTTTCTGGCCATGGAAACAATCCCCCTGCATGTTACATTTTGTGATTGCTGCAGGCTCTGTCAACAGGAGGATGGAGCAGACTTGCAAACAACGTTTAGGTTATCCACTGTGGTACCTCATCAGTGTTTGGAGACTGGTGCAGGTTTTGTAGGCCCCATTTTGCACCCAAACCTGTGTGACAGGAAAGACTGTTTTCCAATATCTTCAGTTTTTTAGAAGGCCAGGAGTTGAGAGTAAATAGGATGAATTATTAAAAAAAAAAAAAAAAAAGAAACTTGTAACCTACACTTCCCTCTTCCCCAGATATATTTTACACTGAAACATTTCTGTTTTCATCAAGCGTTTTTCCTCCTTTTTTCTGCCTTTCCTTCCCTGTTGCTGTAAGGAAGATACAGCATGAGCAAGACACAATCATGTGTGTCAGCACACAGGCACACCAGCAGCAGTGCTCATGTCTGAAAATACTTCCATGAGACCCACGCACTCGACAGCTCCATTTTTGTGACTGTATGGTGTGAACAGAAGAAATTACTACAGATTAAGAACATCTTGCCTTTCAATGGAAAGAATTAAAATGTTATTAACCTTCTTCACCTGTTTCTGCACCACTCTGTAACTGGTTCTAACCTTATTATTAGTTTTTGTGTTAACAAGTTTCCTTGAAGTCCAGACGTTTTGATCCTACACGCACAGCACAAGCAGCAAAACTCCAAACAGATCCATCTGCTCCTTCAGGGACTTCCCACAAGAAATCATTTAAGCAGCTGTCTGCATGGGAGCTACTTAGGCAGTATGGATGTACTTAAAACGCGGTGATTACTTGCAAGTCACGCTTCCAACACCACTTAATTCTGCACAGCTTTTAACCTCCACAAGAACATCTGTCTGTAGTAACCCACGACACTGTCAAACCCCCTAAAACATGCAGCGCTCTGCATCGTACCGCGAATCCCCCATGCTGCTAGCCAGTCTACATTTTCTGTATTTTAATAATTTGTTGCATTAATTTCAGGGCTTAACCGGCAGTCTTTTGTACTAAAACAGTATTCCTCACTTCTCAAAGCTCCATCTAAAAAGAGACAGAGCATAAGCCTGGATTTCATGAATGGATGGAAGCAAGAGACCTGAAAGAGAGGTCACAAAAGTCCCTTTTGGTTTGTGATTATCTTAATTAGAAATAAGGACAACCTCATTTCAACCCCCTGCCATGGGCAGGGACACTTTCCACTATCCCAGGCTGTGCCAAGCCCTGTCCAACCTGGCCTTGGACACTTCCAGGGATGAGGCAGCCACAGCTTCTCTGAGCACCCTGTGCCAGGACCTCACCAGCCTCACAGGGAAGAATTTCCTCCTAACATCTAATCTAACCCTGCCCTCTGTTTGAAGACATTCCCCCTTGTCCTGTCCCTCCATCCCATTGCCAAAATTCCTTCTCCAGCTTCCAATATAGTTTCAATGTATTTTCATATACCTAAAAAATTTGGAGGAGATAAAAGAAAGGTAAATTTGCTTCCAACAACCAGCCACAACCTTAGAAACTCTCTGAATATTCAAAAGCTGCTCCACTTGTTTACAAAACCCCTCTTTTTTAGTTTCCTCACATGGAATAGTGGGAAAAGCAGTGCACTGCTGAATTCACCAGACATCCAGGAAAACATCCCTTGCTACAAGGATGCCTTGCTGCAGGTTGGTATGTGCTGTGCTGCTGTAGGTTGGTTGGTTGTAGTAACTCCCAAAAAGCTGGATGTAGAATGACCAGCTGACTGAAGGATGATTTTCAGCAATTATCTTCATGGACAACGAGATCCTGCTGGAACTGGGGACGGGACCCACCTTCAACTCTGCCTCTGGCCAGCTGTGTCTCTGAAGAGCTGAAATTTTAGAGAAAAATTCCTATATATTCAACACCCTTGGAGAGGTGACTCAGGTTTTTTATGGCTTACACTTTTAAGGAGTGTACGAGAAGAGAATGCAAAAAGCTCTCAGGATTGCAGGGAAAACCTCCATGAGATCTTGCTTTCAGCATGTCTGGAGTATGGGAACTGCAGATTGGAAGGTTTCCTGCTGCTCCTTTTATTTCCTCATACCTCACAGACCGACCATTAAATAAACAGGGTGGGGTTCTTCTTCTTTGATCCAAAGTTCACACTGATTATTCTCATGGGGAAAATCATCACCTTGATCTTCCCTCTCAGCACTGTATGGCTTTCCAAACCACTCCAAGGATCATCTCCACACAGAGGACCTAAACCAAGACCTTGGGTTATACATTTTAAAATTCTCCACCTCCCAGAGCTGTAACTTGTAGCATTTCTGCAACGCCATTCACTAGAATAACACACTTTCCTGTTTTCAGTCTTGGATAATACCACTAAAGCTTCTCCCTGAAGCCACTTGTGTAAAAATTCACGAGTTGCAATTCCCCCATCACTATAACCGATTTCAAATGGTGCTAGAAATTATTATTGACTCTGAACACCAAAAGAAATCAGTCATCCTCTAAAGGGGTTACGGAGATCTGCAAGGATGGAGACTTATGTGCTGGACAGCATTTCACACTGAAGAATCCCCAAACACTTGATATAATTATTATTAAAGCATTTATGAGAAAACAAAGGTTTAGACAGTGAAAGTTTTCAGAATCAACCATTAGGTATATGCATATTTTTAATACGTTGAAATACTTAAAAAAATATAATCTTGAAGCACTTCTCCAGATTTCAGTAGACCTGGACAATGCGACCAACCACCTGTGGTCCAACTCACAGTCGGTGGCCATTTCCATGAGCACATCCAGCCACCAACCTGCATGCTGGCAAGTCTCGTCACACGAAGTAAGTAACACATTCTGATCTGCCAAACATGCCACAACAAAAAGCCAAACACGCAGGAGGGATGCAAGCAGCATCCAGAACCCCAGTGCTTCGATGCAGAACTATCAGTTTCAAATTCTACTGAGTGTCTTGTATGATACATGTACAAGGTTTTTACAAGTGTGATGAAGTGGTAAGAGAAAAGGATCTAGGTAAAGCTGAAAATAGGTTTTGAGTTAAAAATTTAAGCACATGTAGTTCCCTTCCTTATTCCTCACCATGTTGTATGAACTAATTGTTGTTTTTACTAGTTGGGGCATTAAAATCAACACCTTCAATACTGAGTTGCAATTCTGTACTTTTCTTTTTTGCCTTGTTTCTCAAAACCTTACTGGGTTCTGAAGTTGCGGCTCACCACTTATTAAGAATATTGTGACAGCAGAATTTCTGTCTTTGAAACGACTCTTTGCATTGCTCTTCCAGGGGTCACCCGGGTCACAGACACCCATAGTCCCACTGAGGGACTGACTTTGGTGGTGGAGGTTAATTGGAATGGCAGAACCACACAAGGAAGATCTTGACTTTCTCTTCTTTTCCTCTGAGGCTCCCGAGGGTCGGTTTCCCTGACGAAGGCAGGCATTCTTCCTCCAAGAACACTGATTTCAAATGGTGCTAGACAATGAATAGTTAAATCTAAACCACCATATGAAACCAGCTTCCTGAGGGAGCTTGTGTCTAGCTGGCAGGATATTCCTGTAACAATAAATTGGAAATGCCACAGAAGAATACCTAGCCATGTTGGGTTTTTATTTTTCCTGTTAAACAGTTGATGCTTTTTTCTTATTCTTACCCTTGATTTTGGTTTAAGTCACTCAAATGCTCACTTCTGTTTTCTATTACAGTGCTACCAACAGCAAGAGAATTGCTTGCAGCAGTGTCACTCGGAGGAATTTTGTTAGTCAAGCTTGAACAACATGTACACGGCTTTAACAAGGAATGAAGGACCTTCATCCTGCTTGTGCTGCTGTCTTCTATTAACACGTTCTGTCTGCTGAGCTCTGCCCCCGGCACGACTACGTCCAGACAAACCAGCAAGGGCAGCACTGCTGCAAAACTCCCTCTTGTGACAGCAGAACACGTAAGATGTTACCAAATCTTCATTGCAGCAGCAGCAGCACAAGGACCAGTGTGTGACAGAAGCTGCTTATCAGTGCCTAAAGGCTGAATATTCATCCCAAAGGTCATGCAGAAAGCCTGGAACGCTGCCCACCTGTCAGCTAGCTCTGCCTGAGGTGGGATCTGCAAATTGGGGAAGAGTATGTCTCCAAACCTAACGTTAAGGACTGAGTTGACTATGGGCTATTGAGCCCTGGCACTTAGCACCTGGAGCCAGCACTTTCAGGGCTGTGCTTCTCAGAAGTCTGACAGACGGTTCTTTCCTGGAAATCTGTTATTGAAGTGTGTTCTAGACAATTTACTCCCTTTCAAACATACATTTTTTTTTCCATAACCTCTCTGCAGCTCCTCATCTCAGCTGGCAGAACAAACATCAGACCCGAAGCACATCTGCGGAGCGATGTCGAGCAAGTCTTGAGTGTTTGCACAGCCCAGTCCTCGGTGAGATGTTCTGGGAAGCACTCAGGTACATCATAGCCTCTCAGAAAGGCACAAATCACCCCAGGCAGTGGCGAAGAAGGCATCACAAAGTGCCTGCATGACAGAGGGAGGCACAAAGACACCGCGTGCCCCATCCGGTGCAGAACAACAGTTTTAAGGAAAACAACCCATTGGAGCAGGCTGGGTCTCCGCAAGCAGGCAGTTCCTGCAGTTACTGGAAGAGCTGTCACCACGCCAGGCCACATCACCACTGGATTTATTGTGCAGCTTTTCTGTCCAGAAAGTGCCTGTGTGGAGCAGAGTAGGCAGGAAGCAGCAGGACGGAGCTGTGCCTGTGTCTCCAGGCTCTGCCCTGAGCATGCAGCTGCCTGGGAATCTTCCACACAGCCTCACGAAACTCTAATGGGTAAAATAAAGTTGCTTTCAAGTGCAGGCAGAACCAAACCCTTTTTCCTTCATGCACAAGTCCAGAATTTTGCCTTGCTGCAGTGTTTTCAAGAAGAGTGACATAACTTTATTTTTTCCCTCCTGCAGTTTATTACATCTGGGTGTGCTCTGTACCTGCCTCTGGAAGCCCTGTGAAAGCTGATTTTAGTTCATTGGAACCACTGAGGTTGGAGAAGACCTCCAAGATTAATGAGTACAACCTTTGACTTAATACCACCATGCCCACTAAAACGTACCATGAAGTGCCAGGTCCACCTGTTTTTTGAACACTTCCAGGGATGGTGACTCCACCACTGCCCTCAGCCTGTTTCAATGCTTAACCACTCTTTCAGTGAATAAATTTTTCCTAATGTCCAACCTGAAACTCTGCTGATGAAACTTGAGGCTGTTTGCCATTGTCCTGTCACTTGTTACCTGTGAGAAGAGGCTGAATTCCCACCTCACCACAACCTTCTCTCAGGTAAATGTAGGTCTTCAAGTAAGTAAGGTCTTCCTTGAGTCTCCTTTTCAACCCTCAGCCAGTCCTTGTAGATCTGAAATTCCAGACCCTAAACCACCATCCAAGATGAACCCATCTGTGGAGTCTTAAGGACAGGCAAATATTCTCAATCTCCTCCTCTTAAGGGGGCAGAAAACTAGGTAAGAAAAATAATTACACCTGTTCCACAAGTTTCATCACCTCCCACCATGCAGCTCTCTCTTTATTTACAAGGACAACAAACCCAACCAGCTCAGACCAGGAATCCAACTCCTAGATGGCTGAAGGAGGGGAATCAAACCAGCGTGGACAGTTCTCATGAGGTATCTGTCAGCAGCACAGCTAACACACTCCTCTCCAAGAAAATTTCATGAGAAAAACCCAGGAAACCTGAGATCCATCTGTGAAACAAGGAAAGCAGGGGCACTTCACAGTTATCTCCTCTGGACAAGACTAATTCCTGCTGTAGCATCTTTTCCATGCAGTTGCATCCATGACATCCATGCATTTGAAGCTGAGGTCCAGCTGCCTGGCTCTGCCTTTACCACCAGCCCGAGAATGGTTGCAGACCACAGCATCTCCATCTGTCTATCCAGAAAGCAAATTCTGCCATTTAATATCATTTGCACTTTTGAAGAAAGCATCTTTCAAAGCTTGTAATAACTCTCTAGAGCAGGCTAATGAGAAACACACTTGCACCAGGGCTGTAAACTGTCATTCCTAAATTGGAAAACCAAATGAACTGCAGATAGAGACCTACTCTGCTGCTCCAAGATGTCTCCTTCTAATTAGGTGCTGGACGTTTTAAAACATTTTCAAATCTTGGACTGCTCCATCCTTCACAGATCTTATGATCGGATGAGCTGAGGGCAATTTCCTCGTTGAACTGGGGAAGAAGAAGAACAGAGGAGTTAATGTCTATACATTTACAAGTAAGAACCTGGGAAACAGGAAGAAAAAACCCAGAATTCAATGACTTAGATAAAAATTGTAGATGGAAGAACATCTGATTACGCTTAGGTTTTTGCAGTTACAAATTAAGTGTTCTGTAATCCTCCAGAGAAAATGATGGGAATGACATGTCAGTGACTTCAAGCTCTAATCTTACAAGCTTCGTAATTCATGTTTTTATTTGACACTGATGGGATCACTTGAATGAGTAAAGTTTTGTCTGCAATTAAAGCACTGCAAGAACGAACTTTACAAAGGCTTCATTTTGCTGTTGAATTATTTTAGTGATTTACAGTTGGTTTAGCTGCATTTAAACACTTATCAGGGAGCCCTCTTTCTTCCAATGATGAATTCCCACAGAATTCCAGCACTTGGAATGACATGAGAACTGTCTGTGACTGCAAGTGACAACTGTGGGCACTCATATCCCATTAATCAGAGATAATCAGAGAGAACATGCACTGGGTGCGACTTGGAAAGACTTCCATGGTGGACTAATGATTCTGTACAGGAAATTCATCAAAAAGTAAGTTCTACTGCTTCCTTTCCATGCCCTGCCATAACAGGAGCTGTGTAAATGGATTTTGTTGAAGTTGCACTCACGACAGCTTTACGATCCATCTGAAAGGCAGTCAGCCTGGAATCTGCAGAGTGGCCTGTGAGAACATCACATCTGACAAACTGCTCAACTTACTGTAACTTTTTAAATCCTTTTTTTTTTAAATAATAAAATGTGGAGCCAAGGGAAGATGACAGAGTGACAAGTCTGCAGACAGGCTCTGTCTGTACCATGGGAAGGGACGGTGTGAACTTCCTACTTAATGTCTGGCCATGGATCTCATTTATGAGCTGCTGCAGACACCCCATGGCATGATGGAGATGGAGGAGCCACTGAGAAATTATCTGTCAATTGAAAAACCAATTAATACTAACTCCAGTGAGAAAGAACTGTCTACCCAGATAGAAACTGGGATTGTGGAGTCAGTTACAGATGTCCTTAAAGGATTTTTTTTGGTCATTTTCAACTTGAACTTAAACCACAGCTATTGAAGAAAAGCTGCTTCATCTTTTCTTTTTCTGCACCATCAATCCCCCAGCGTTTTCACCACCAGCTTAATGAATTCCAACTATCAAGAGAGCTCATCCGCTCTGTAATTTGTCTTTTTTTGTTCCCTTCACTAAACAAGCAGGAAAAATGTTTTTAATCTGCAAGGCTGAATAAATACCTACTGTGTTTGCCAAGACGTTATTGACATTCATGGCTGTCCACAAAGCTGACTGACTTCTCACAGAGATGGTTTATCTCCTTAAGTAAGAAAAATAAACCTGCCCTAACAAGAAGATGTTAATCTTCCTTAATAAAATAAATGAAAAGCAGCAGTTCAATAAATAATCCTGTGGCTAGTGAAAGCCCTTCATTCAGGATATGGTCCCAGAGCAGTTTTTTGCTGACAGCAAGATCACACAGCACTGGGACACCCTCCAGTGCTCACTGCTGCCTCTGATGTGCACTTCTTGTCACCTTCAGCAGTACCAGTACGACTGCCTGTGGGCCATGAAATTCATTCAAATGATTCTAATTCAAAGGGAAAAATGAAGCATTTCTTTCCTTGACTGAGTTATTTTCAGTCATCTGGTTTTTCACATGGTCAGGGAAGAGGTGGCACTGCATTGCTGCTGAGCTGGAAATGAATGGCTGGGAGTGGGCAGAAACTGATTAAGCTGGCACTAGCAAAAGACATGAACTGTGGAATTACACCTTGGATAGCATCAAATCCCATCTCTCTTGCTCAGCTGGTCATGAGGAGTTGAGGTGAGTTTCAGCCTGCAAGGAAACACAGTTCTTGAACTTTCACAAGAAAATCAATACACTGAACTCTGAGCTTCTTACTCAAGCTTTACTGGATTTTTACATAAGGTTCAACTTTCCCCACAGGCCCGTTTGCCTGAATTTTTCCATTTGAATTTCTGTCACTGAACAGTTCTGTCATCTTAAAATGAGCAATGTGCAAGAAACAATCAAAGCCTCCACAGCTGGAATTTCACATCATCAGAAGGTCTGTGGTGGCTTGATATAAACAGTAAGAGAAAAAAGCATTTGGGTCATTTTGGAGAAAAATAATGACAAACCATTACTGAAAAGATTCCTACACTGATGATAGTACTTCACATTCCTTCCTGTGCTTTGTTTAGCTGCACTGAGAAGTGCTATGAAGTAGAGAGATCTGGAGAACATTCCTCTGGAATAGGCAAAGAGCCCTCAGATAAAGGCAATTATTTCGGTGAAACATCCAATTTACCCATTATGCAGGCACAACATGCATTTATCTTTGTAATTTCAAAGCTCCTCAAAGCTTTGAGCAGGACAGGTCTGACGGCTACAAGGTACTCAAAACTGATACCAAGGAGGGGCACGGATGTGCTGTACCTGAGAAAAAAACAGCCTCCACCATGTACAGCTTTATTGGTGTATTTCTGGAGCAATTCATTACTGACAGGTTTGTCCTCAGAATCTGGAAGAAAAAAAAGACCAGAAGCTGTTTGAATTAGTGTTGTTCGGCAAAGAGACGAATTAAAGCACAACTTGAGACTCATTTTTCTCTTCCTCCAGTTTTACAAAGACTTTAAACCACATTATGACTCCTCACCATCTGTACTTGTGTGAGTGCACTCACAGTCAGAACAGGCAATCGAGGTGTACCACTAACCCATCACTAAATACAGGCAGCACGTTCCCTATGAAAAGAGTAATTTTGGATTAGAGCTCCAAAATTTACGAAAAAAAAAAAAAAAAAAAAGCTGTCTTTGTTTCATAACAAAACGCATGTGTAGGCACCTCCTTGTGAGATTTATCTAAAGATACACCCAAACCTCCTGGTAGAATCCCTTGAGCTCCAGTCCACTTGTCCACTGACTGTGGCAGTGGTGCCACAGGGAAGTAACTCCTTGTGGAGGCAGAATCCATAAACAGCAGGTACCAGAGAATCACCTGCTGCACAGAGCAGCATCCTTGACGTAAGTTGTCTCAGATTTACTCTGAACTCTGTTTTGAAACCTCTTCAGGCTGATTTTCGGGATTAGGAGGGAAGGAAATCCTAAAAATACAAAAGCAGGCTTATCAAGCTGGAGGAAAGGCAGTAAGATGTTTCTGTGACAAAGGCTTCAGGATATGAATTATGCATTACCAAAAACTGACTTCAGTCTGGATGGGAGGAGGGAGATCTCTGTGTATCCAAATCCCAGCACAAAGGGCACAAGCTGCTCTGCAGGGCATTACATGCATCCTGTACAAACATTATGCATTTGAGAATCTCACTCTCCGTTTTGACCGTGTATTATTTTGTGTTAATTGTGAGAATGTGAGGCAGAAAACCACAAATAACCTGCAAAATCCTTGGAATCAGTCTCCATCCAATTCAGAGAGGGCTACTGAAACCATAAGGAAGCAGGAACAGTCTGGCTTCAGCTTCCCTCTATTTCTGTCCACATTCCCACCCGGTGCCCATCACCATAGCAGCTGACTGCTCCTTCTGCAAAACACCAACCTTTGGGGCAGCAGAGGCAGGAAAATAGTGGGTTTTTTCCCAAACAGATCACCATTTGCTGCATAAAAAGCAGCTGATACTGTGTTTTAGAAATTGGACAGGACAATCATAATAAAAATGTAATTCCCTGTTGATTGCTGAGGTATGTTAATGAGGGTATGATAATGAAGCAGCCACCCACAACAAAACTCACTGTTGATTGTCCATGTCTTACATTATAAAAACACTTCTTTTCATTGCCTCTGCTGCCTTACACATTTAAAATCATCTCAGAGGGGTCTGGGAGAAAAACAATGGCCATTAAGAATAAAAAACCAAAATACTTCTTCAGCTTAAAATAGTTCTTCTGACTTACAGCTTTTGGGATGTAACAGCAAGGAGCATCATTTTTAGCAGCCACCCTGGCACCGTGGCTGTTATATAAGTTTCAACAGAAGCTCTAATCCCACCCCAGAGCAGAAATGCCCCTGTCATGAAGCACTCCAAAGCTACACCTGCTGTTTGTATCCCCGTGCCATGAGCTGGATCACAGCCACTTCTGTCCCAACAAAGTGAGCTCTCCAAACCAGGCACCCGCTGACGCCGCTGCCCCTCTGCTTATCTCCAGCACTGATTAATTTGTGCTGCTCCACACATCATCGTGCCACTTTGTCTGTCAGAGCACGGGAAGTGACCTGGAAAGAACTGCTCTTATGTATGTCTTTTAAAAATAACACTAAACAGCACGAAAACATGTATTAGTCTGTGTTTTTTTTGTCTGATACAACACAAGCTCAGACTACTCCACGATTACCCAAGAGGAAGTGAAATTAAAATTATCACACAGAAAGAAGATAACAATTAAGAAAGATAGGAAGTTCAATCAGACCACTTCAAGTTTTTAACCCCAGCAGAATTCCCACGCCTCAGGAACATGCTGCAGAGGACCTCTCGGTCAAAGACAAATATTCTGTACTCCTCCCATCACGTATGACACTGCAAAAAAACCCCAAAACCCTAGCCAGAAATATTTTCAGAGTGAAATAAACCACTTTAGAACCTTTCCTTGTTATGCTGAAGAACCAAAGAAGCCAGATGGGGCACTGAGCAACAGTGGAATAGTGGAAGGTGTTCCTATCCATGGCAGAGGGTTGGAACTGGATGGTCTTGAAAGTCCCTTCCAACCCAAACCATTCTGCGATTCTGTGATTCAATGAAGCAGAAATCAGTATTTCTTGAAGATATTCACTTCCTACGTTCTGCTGCTGCACAGTGACAAACACATATGGCAGATACATTTACATACTACATACTTCACAGCAGGAAAAATAACCAGTGCAGAGATCTTATTCCATCAATGTACTGGGAACAGAAATTTTGCACAGATTTATAAGCAGGTTTGCCCTCAAACAACATGTTCATCCTCTGGCACATGCAAGTTGCACTCGTGAGATCAGCACCTGGAATTTATAAAATGGTTTATTTAAACATGTGTTTGCGTTTCCACTTCAGCTTCCCCTCATGAAATGTAGAGAAGTCACACAGTTATGGTAAAAATAGAGATTTTAGGGATTTATCAATGCCCTGTTAGCCATGCTAGGGACTGGAAGAGCCAGGAGATGAGAGGGAGCTCCATTGCTGGCTGAGCAAGGATCATCTGGCTCAACTGGAGAGCATCTGGCAGTGCTGCAATCAATGTGCACAACCATGCACAGCTTAGAATATTTACTGATCCTTACTCCTGAACCCCTTTTACTACTCAGTTTGTGCATGTGACTCCTGTGACAGGACAGTCACATCATGAGGATAAAAGCAGACATTGTGCTTCAATAATAAGCACTGATGCTGGCACACACTATGGAAATTACAGAGCTAATTAGAGGACAACATAATGCTCCATGTATTGAACACAGCCAGGCAAGGGATGGGAAAAGGGGTTGTTGCATTCTGAAAATAAATTTGTTTTACAGACTAATTTTTGCTTTGATCTACAACAGCCATTAAACAACTTTAGTTGCATTAGAAAAGTATGTCCCTGTTCATCAGAAAACATAATGTACATACATATACCCAAATTACTCGTGATCTTTTTAGTCTCCTCCCAACTGGCTCCACCTTTTGAAGCTCCAAACAAGGTAAGCCTCTCATAATTGAAATATTAAAGGATGGATCAAGTTCTGATTTTCTTTGGGACCTGAGAAACTCAGTTTATGCAGTAGGTATTTACCTTCCCAGTGATTTCCAAGGAAGGCAATTATTGTAGCAGGAGAGAGCCCCTGCCATGGATCAAGACACACTGATCTGGAAGCTTCATATAAAACAGAATAACATGAGCTTGATTTCTAGTTTACTGCCTGAGGCAAGAAAGAGAAGAGGCATAAAAAAAAGAGAAAGTGTAAGGAATAATAAGACAATAAAACCTGCTATAAAGGTAGATTAACAGCCTTTCTACTCTAGACATCACAGGAAGATATAGTTTTAAAATAGAGGCTTAAATACAAAGGTGTTTTTGTGGCATTTACAGAGGGTTGGCATGGGAGAAAGCTCCGTTCTGTTGACACAGAACTGAGCTGCAGCAGATTGCTATCAATCCACGTGTGCAAGCCACACAAACATCCTGGAAGGAAAACAGAATGATGCACACAGGTGCAAGTCTGGAACTTGACTACAGAGAGAGAGTAATCAAATCCTTTTTTTTGCGAAGGAAGTCTGGGAAGAGAGAAGATGCACGATGTGCACACAGAGAATATCACTGTGCGCATTAAAAATATTATTAGGAAAGACCACAAAATCCCCCAGAATCATGGACACCCGGTCAGGATGGAATCTCAAATGGAAACATGACTGATGTTGTTGAAAGTTTGACCAGTGCAAAAAAAGCAAGGATTAAGAAGTAGTGTTAATACTTGTTTAAGGAAAAGCAACTAGAAACCTCAAAGTTTCCAAAGAATTCAAGAGGCAGATGTCAGTCTGGAAGTGGTGTTGGATGGAATCACAGAGGTGAACGCTACATTGCAAATGACTGGTGTAACTTCCTACTTCTAAAAATGTGGCCATTACTAAACTAAGGAAAAATAAACCTAAAAAAACCCCTAGTGATTCAGTCAATGAGAGATTTCACTGCTTATTCTGCCATCATTCAAGTTTTCCTTTTTGTAACAGACATATTAAGTTAATTCATCAATTACTAAATGAGTTCAGTTAGTTCACAGCATGTAATTAATTTATTCTCCTCTGTTAACAGGCACATCCTAATGTCACTTTGTACTATTTTGCAAATTCAATTTAATTTACTAGACACAATGAGAAAAAGGGAATTTTGAAGGCAGAAAATAAAACTGCAGCAAAGACAGATGCAAAACCTATGGAGATAATGAACAACACAAATAGCATCTGGCAGCAAGGTCCTTACCCTGCCCAGCAGGGCTGACTGTTCTGAATTAACTGTTTTGTGGTTGGAACAGGTCTGGGACGTTGGGTGCAGGAATGTGGCAGCTGCCAGCCCATGCTGGTGTCCCCACAGCCATTTCCCTGAAGCTGGACTGACTCTCATTTCTCTCACCCCTTCCAGTCCTTTGCAAACAGTTTCATCAAGAGATCCCTTTTTTCATGGAACCACTCTGGATTTCCTTGTGGTTTTAACGGTGGCCAAGGAAATTCACTCAAGAGGAAATTCACTCCCCGTAATTCCTACTGCAGCCACTGTGAAGGTTAAAAGGATTAAACGGTTGAAGTGATGACTGGGATAATAAAGTATGTGCTGTGTAATGCTAGCTGCACAGGCCTTGACAGAGTAAAGCTTAAGAAAAAAATAGAAGAGGAAAGTCTTTAAATATAAAACCTGACAGTCCTTGAACATATCTGCACTCCCAAGTCCACGTGGAAAGCAGGAGCTGGGAGGAGAGCTCTGGATGGGTGTTGGGATGGAGGTTTCAGACAGCACCTGCAGCAGTGCCAAGGTGGGAGCAACCCCAGTTAGGTCGGATCTGCCTCTCACACTCACCAACCCTTCCAGCAAAGATGAAAAATAGTGGTGGATGTACCCTCAGCCAAGGAGGGAAATCAGCTGAACCACAGTAACGGTAATGGACTGCAGTTACAGCTTCATTAACAGGAAAATTAAGTTAGGTTTCCATCAGTAACAAGCTATAAATTTTTTCTTATGTTGGTGCAACACACACAGGGCTGGAGCCCTGCGAAGGCCAGTCCTGTTTCATGGGTGATGCAGCACCAGGCAGGGAGACACGGCTGTCCTTGCCATGAGACTGGGAGTCTACAGGCACCAGCCACCTGGCCCTGTCTCAGTTCTGCCTGGATTTCGGCAGGATTTAGGTGCCTAGACTCTGGAGTGATAGCACTTTCTATTTAGCAGCTGCTGTGGCATCAGCATGTGTTGTATCACAGTCAAAAGTGTCCCACCTGGAGTCAGGGAACCTGCTTCTCATCTAGACTTTTCTGCAATCAAAAAGCAGCCTGAACACCACAAAGTCCCCTGGAAGAGCCTGAAATCCACCAAAATCCATGCCAACACCAGAGCCCTTTCCAGAACAAGGCTACACAGGAGCCCCGGTGGTCACCACCTTCCACTGGACACAGAAGCATCACCCAAAAAGCAGGAGTGCTTTTCCATGCCTGTTCAGCCTTCAGCTTCACACCACCCTGGAAAACAGGAGCAGCACAGATCCCACATGTGAGGCTGAACACATCTCTGAGTCGTTTCTGTGACACCTGGTACCCAACAGGCTGTTCCAGAGCCAACCTGAGCTTCCCTGCCAGGCACACCCACCCTCAGAGCAACTGATACCCAAATCCTGATCTGTGTCACAAACAAGGTTCCTCTGGAGTGTCTCCCTCTTCAGTGCTCATTCTGATTCCAAAATTACACAACATCCATACCCCTGCCACCTTCTCAATACCTCAAGCATGCTCCCAGCCTTTTCACTCTCATTCTGGTGGAAACTGAGCTCTGCCCTGTGATCCAGGACGTTTTTGCACCACATGTAGGAAGCATTTCTAATTCTGGCCCAGACATTTAGGTTCCATGCCCAAGGGTAAAAATCCAGCATGGAGACATGAACTGGGTATCTATGTGCTTTAAAGGGATTTAAAACTAGCTTAGTACTGGATATTTCTGAAGGGGGTTTATATAGCATATACAGGGGGACACAGCTAAGCATCATTTTGAGCTGAAGTTCAAAATACACAACCTTTTCTGAACTTCTTCCGTATTTTTATGGATAATTAGTAATATTCTTGATGGAAAATGAGTAATTAAAAGAATTTTGAAAGTGCTTAAAAGTATAGTAACAGACAGAAGACAAAACTGATTCAGACTACAGCACAGCACTGCAGTGAGACAAGGAATGACTATGATTATGTTTGAGGTGTTGTAATTTAAGACAAACTGTAGCAGAACTGCTACAGCAGCTTGCTAATTCTATTATTAATCCTGACATCACACTTTCCCGACTCCTTATGGATTTCCCTCCTAACAGCCTCTGCTTTATCAGCATTTTTCTGGCAAAAGGAATTACAGTAACTTCTGCTATGAGGAAATAATTGTGTCAGGGGGTTGGTGAGCAATATTCACATGCATTTCCAGATTAGAGCAGTCCTCTGCTTACTGTGCTCTCCACCACACCAACTGAAACAACCCTCATCCTGCCCTCAGGGCCATGAAAATTGTGTTTGGTTTCCAGTTAAGGTGAGGATAATGTGTATCCTGTATGATGTGACAAGACAGGCTAAACCAGATAAAATAACTGAAGTAAAAATGCAAACTGCACTGTAAAATACTCTACAGATCTATAAAGCAATGCACACTCAAAGCATGAAATCCGAAGTTTGACAGACCTCAGGGATACAGATTATAAAACCATAGAAAATTCATTTAAAGCTATATAATTAAGCCCACACCACAAATACTTCTTTTTCTTCTCCTTAAATACAACAGCCCTCACTTCATGTGTCAATATTATTAATACATTGCCTTGTACCACTGGCCGTGAGAGCAAACCTCTTTCTTTAAACATCCCAGTCCCAGATATTTTCAGATGCAAAGGAATGGAGGGGAAGGATTGGCGACAATGCCCCAACCAAACCTGTATTTTTTTCTACCCAAATCCATAGTTCTGCATCCTACAAGACAGATGCTGAGCATATCTGCTGCATCATTTCCCTGAATCCCTGCCAGCTCTATCTGCTCTCTGAAATCCCCTGCGGAGATTTCCAACACACTGTGAGCCCTGCACAGCTCCGCCTCTGACCCTTCCTGTTAGGGACTCCTGAGCAATGGGTTTTATCTCATTAATTCACTGTTTTTTAGGAAACTACTTTTCCCTGCCAGTTTTTAAACCCAGAGGAATTTTCTAGATGTGCAGTGACAGCGCATGAGTAATAGCTCCCTCATTAAACTACCAGGGAGTCATAAAACAAAACAAATTGTTCAGCTTCCCAGTGTTTTTCCGATTTGCTTTCCCTTTCCAAGTCCTGTAGTGCTCACAAACATCCAAACTATCTAAGTGACGTCATTTCTAGTCAGAATTCTTAAAGGAAACAACATGTCCTTTGCCTGTTGCTCAATCCTCTGGTATTCTTGCAGTCATTTATTCGTGCCCCTGAGTAGTTTCAACTAATTTTATGTTTTAAATCAAGAGCAAGCTGTGCCCATGTGAAACATGTACTTCCAAAACACACCATGAAAAGCTTGTCTGGCATGAGAGAGGAGCTGTGTTGTGTTTGCTCCTGCTAGGAACAGGTTCCTTATCCTATTTTGAAAACTGGGAGTCACAACTATACAGAGCAGTTGTTCAAGGAATACCCTGAAAGGCCACAATTTCTGCATTGTTCGTGAGAATGAGACAAGATCTCAGTCTCCTGTGTTTCTGTTCAGGATGAAGAACAAGATACCAAACAACCCTGGGATGTGAAAAGGCTTAAAAAATATTTGCATTTAGTATGTATTTTGGCAGGCTTGCAGAAGTGCTAATGACTACAGTTTTCAGAACAATCCTTTAAGGTGCTCTTGCAATCCTCACCCTAAGATAGCAAAGGAAGTAGAGTCAGTCTAAGGTGACCTGAATTCAGTGTTCAGTGTTTTTACTGAAAAATGTGGTTTGCTTCAGGAAAATTTCTGTTCCTTTCGCCTGAACAAAATCTGGGAGTCGCAGAATGAAAATCATTTCAGACAGCCCAAACATCTCACAGCACTGAGATTTCAATTCTTTGTAAATCTTTTAATGAGCAGCAGAAAGCAAAGGAATGAGATAAACTGGGAGCTCCAGACCACAGCCCCTAACACGTCTGGCAGCCGTGAGGAGACCCATTACACACGCCAGGCTCACTGACCTTGCAGATCTCTCTACGATTAGAAAACAAACCAGCTGAAAGCTTATTCCTTCCCTTTTACAGGGAACTGTGCTCTCTGTATCCATAAGTCAATGTTACGATGCTGATGAATAATCAGCAGCTTTAAATACACATCCAAGTCAGGCAAAGAAGTGATGAAAGTCAGGGAAAGACTACTTGAGCAAAAGGAGAGTGGAGACCCCAGCTCAGAGCCTCGGGGATGCTCAAGAGCCTCACTGCTCATGACTTCACTACGAGTTAGGTATTCAAACACCTCTAAGGACACAGGCTGTCAAAATTTGCCTCTTTACACTGCTTTATAATTGGCAACAAAGGTGGGAACAACTTGCCAGCTATGCTTGTCACATCATCCTTACGACAGCGTGCGGAGGTACCGCTGAGGAAGGGGGATTTCGTCAGGACTGAAATACATCGCAGACACCGTGGCAGATGGCACTGGGTGAACTGAAATGGAATTGAAAAGTTCAGGGTATTTTAGAGAAGGTTCATTTAAGATGAAACAAGGTAACAGCTTCAGAAATACAGAACACTGACGGGAGACAAAAATGCATCCTCTTCATTCTTCTCCTGACATACGGAGACACTCAATGAACTAAAATGATTGTAAATATTTTGGCATTTACATCATAGCCACAACTGATTGCTGACTTCTCCTGATAGCCCGGAACCTCGCCAGACACACAGCCCCCACCACCCTGCATGGTTTGCAGTCCAAAGGGTAAGGAAATCTCTCCTGTCATCTGCTTAAATGCAGAGCACATGTGAAGGGGGGACCTCACAAGAATATGCCAAAGCCAAGACTGGAGAAGGGTTAAGAAATCAAACCTTTGGATAGATAAAGGAAACACCCAAGATTATTAGGTTAGTATGAAAAAGCAGAAATAACCCTTTGAATCTTTTCAGTTATCTTGAATAACTGTCCTCTGTAAGGACTCCATCACCCCTCCCTGAAGTCTTTGGTACTGGCTGCCGTCAGAAATGTTACTGGAATGAGCACATCACGGGTCTGAGACTCTGCTGATACCCCAAGATACAACTCAGTTTAATGTTTTAGGAACAAGCCTGCTACTGAAGCAGAGTTTGGACAGCATTCCCAAAGCCACAGAGCCCAACAGGCCTGTGGATAGTTCCTCATTAAAAGAAGCAACAAGGAACAAAACCCCAACCTCTTTTCCAGGCAGTGAATGACACCAGCATGAGACTGACAACTTTCGGGATGAGGTCACCTCCGTTTCCCTTCAGAAATGAAGCTGGCAAGTACAATTAACAATAATTAAAAACTCCTTTCACAAA
Organism: Picathartes gymnocephalus; assembly: GCA_013390045.1. Taxonomy (NCBI): domain Eukaryota; kingdom Metazoa; phylum Chordata; class Aves; order Passeriformes; family Picathartidae; genus Picathartes; species Picathartes gymnocephalus. The sequence continues at coordinate 65,576 of WEKY01014489.1, forward strand.
GGGACACTACACTTTTATTATCTCTGTTGAAGCCTAATCAAAAGCATCACAATGGGCTTGTTTATTTTTTTTAAACCAAGACACGATAAAAGACAGAAAGAAACTGGCAATTAAGAACAGAAACCCTATTTTTTTAGGTGCTGTAGTATTTTGGCTCAAAATACGTACTGTCCCCCTGCTTCCCTAAAAGAAATTCAGTACTTACTAGATAGCCATGGGAAAACAAAACCAAAAATTTAATTTATCAAAAAAAGAAGCTTAATGGATAAACAGAAGTGCTCATGACACTGCAAGTTATATGGGAAGCGCAAGCAACAAGCTATAATCACAGTCATGAAAAGTTCCTGGTATTGGATCTAATGATTTTCTTCAGCACAGAGTTCTAGCTGCATTAAGTTCCTTTGCAACCCAATTTACTATTAAAAAATATAATTATATGAGAGCCAAACCTTGTCCATGGATTCTGCTGCACATCTACAGTGCAATAATAACTTTATAAACCCTTCAAAATGCTTCTATTTTTGCTGTGGACATTGAAGGTCCCACTGCTCTTTCTCAGGGAAGGTGTTTTGCTATTGGTGTCTCTCCCCATATGCAGGCAGAACTGCCGAATCAGATTTAACCAGCAGAGCTTTAGGATGCAGATTAAACCTTGGCAACTGGCTTTCACCCAGAAACTTGAGTGCTTAAATCACTTCTCAAAGTGTGATTATTTTTGAAAGATTTAGTGTTACAACCCCAAAATGACCCCGCTGCTGTGTGCAACACGCTGCGCTCCCGAGCGATGCGAGCGGCATCAGGCACACGGGTCCCCCTCTGCCAGGAGCGTGGGTGGGTGATTTTCCCAAGATTGAGCCAATTTTAGGACAGAAGGGTAAGCCTAGTGACTGGGGAATGAGAGGGTTAAGTGGGAGGCAGGCAGAGTGGAGTGTGAGGCAGCAGCAGGAAGCCCACCTGCCCCCGGAGCGATGCCCGCCGGACGGGGAGCGGTGCCAGCCCGCAGCCCGGAATAGCGCGGGGCTGGCGGAAGGGAAGGAAATGCGCAGTCTTAGCCAAGAGGTCACCCCAGTCTCAACACATCAGCACTTAAAGCATGGTTTTCCAAGGGCCTGACTCCACAAATGCCCGCTGGTACCAAAGGCTGTGACTCGAGAGGCCAAGGACCAAGGACGCTGTGACACGATCCGGTCACTGCCACTCCACAGACACGGGCTGAGTGTAAACAGGGAAGTCACGCGGCATCCGCAGTGTCATGCAGTGACTTCCTGAGTGCCACCCGGGCTCCGAACATCGCCTGCAACATCTCTTAGCCCACACAGTGTCTGCAGAAATGGGAACCTTCAAGCACCTCCTATTACCGACACCCATCCCCGCCATCCTCCGTGACTCAGGAATCCGTTTCTGGATGCTAGCGTGCATTTCCCACTTCCTTTCCCTGCAGTGCACAGAACAGAAACGGAGCTGAGTGCTGACACAGTAAGTAGATTGATTGCAGTATTTTGCTTTTTGGACCGACTCCCAATTTCAGTCTGATCTGGTTCTCAGATAGGAGGCTCTACATTGTCACAGCGTTTGTAAGAGCAGTTGCTACACTGATTCCACGAGATAGGCGAGGCTGTGCATCTGCATATCAGAAAACCAGATCGTGCAGGCTGCAGATGCATCGAATTTTCTCAGAATAATAAAGTGGAGAGATACTGAAAACAGCATGGAAATAATTTGATGGGCTTCTTCCAAACACGCTGGTATAAATACAGGCCGAATTTGCAGAGAGTGTTCAAATTTGCATCATTGTTTTTAAAGCTGTTTGAAAAGCAAAGATTTTATAACAGTTGACACAACAAGCCTGGGAGACAGCAGATTGGGACTGGTTTGTCCTATTACTAAAAACACTGACCGTGGATCATGCCAGGGAAAAACTCAACTTTCAATCAACTACTCAAGTAACAGGTGAAATTTTCTCAGTGCTCAGCATCCAGAAGATGTCACCACAAGCTGAAATTAAGCACAGGTGCTTCCTGCTGCTCAGCACGTTGAAAAACACACCTTTCAGAGGATGGTTATACACTTAAAATGGAGATGTATTAACCAGTCCATATCACCAAATAGATCTGAAGTACACAAGCAGCTCAGAAGCTCCTTTCCTACATACTATAATCCTAACAGATCCCTGTTGCTTTCCTTTGACACTATTTTATTGAGTTTACTCAAGAAAGAATGCAGTCTTCTTAATCCACATGGCACTACGAGCATTATCTTTTAACAGCTGTACCATTTTGAGACAATTTTTGACAGGAATTCACACACTATACTACTAGGATTTGATCTACACAAATTTTAGACCAAAACCTTAAAGATTCCAGGGATCTCCTGAAGGACTGGAGGAAGAAGATCTTGAGACCCCTTGCTTTGTGTTAGTTGCTCAGCACTTTTTCTGGTAAATGAACCATAACATTTTAAGCAGACAAATTGCCTCTCACAAACGTATTGTTTCTACCAGACTGACTAAGACAGACAAATAGTGAAAACCTATTTCTGCCAATAAATAACAAGCTGTTTTGAACTATTTTTCAGCCCAGAACCGCAAATTAACAAGTCCATGCACAGTCTCCATCACAAAGCACTGTAACATGTCAAAAGGGTGCTATGAATTTTAATGCAAAGGTATGTGACGTATCTTCCAGATGGGAAGCATTAGAAAAAAATGTTATTACAGACACCTATTTTTAATATTAGGCAAATGAGACATCGTGCATGCAGCCACGTTCTTGGGGCAGCGATCACAACTGAAATGCATGGTTGATCATAGGGAATTAAAAAAAAAAAACTCAGACAAAACCACAGAATCACAAGGGATGGGTGATGTATTTTTTTACCACCCATTCCTTGCCCTACCTCTTTGTAGTAATTTAAATGGTTTCAAAAATCTTACTTCTTGAAGCTGTCTGGTTGTTTTCCTACAGACACTATCTCAGCATTACGCAGCCACTACAGCCATGAACTGCTGCTTTCTGGTTTGCTGAGATCAAGTCAGTGATTGCCCTCACTTTCTCTTGAGCAACAGACAGAAAAACTCTGGGTAATGAAGCATTAGAAGGTAGAATCTCCAGTAATAAAACCTATTTTACAACAGGAGGAAACAAGATAATACGTAGGGATTTCAGGGAGACCTCGTAACAGCCTTCTCCCACCTAAAGGAGCTCTAAGAGAGCTGGAGAGGGACTTTGGACAAAGACATGGAGTGACAGGGCACAGGGAACGGCTTCCCACTGGCAGAGGGCAGTGTTAGATGGGATATTGGGAAGAAATTCTTTACTATAAGGGCAGGAGGCACTGGAACAGGCTACCCAGAGAAGCTGCCCCATCCCTGAAGTGTTCAAGGCCAGGTTGGATGGGGCTTAGAGCAAGCTCGTCTAGTGGAAGGTGTCCCTGGCCATGGCAGGGGGTTGGAACAAGAGGATCTTTGAGGTCCCTTCCAACCCAAGCCACCCTGTGATTCTATAACTTCATGTCAGTGTGGTGTTTAAAACATGAGCTGAAAGGCTCAGAACTCTCTGGGGCAGAATGAAGTGAAAGAAGCCAAGCCAAAGGGTTTTATTTCTCATCAACAGATCTTTCAACCATGTTGTTCACAACTTTCTCTGTAATGTCTGAAATGTACTGATCCCTTACGTAACCCAAGCCTTGGAAAAGTCAGTAACCTCCACTCCTGAAGCAGCTTCCTGCACCTGCCCCTACAGGTAGTAAGGGATTACACAGATCAGAACTGCAGTGTTTATGAAACTTTGTTTTTTTCTGCTCAACAAGCAGATCATTTATTCTTAAAAAAAAAAAAAGGGGGGGGCTGTGGTAGGGAAAAAAAAAAAAAAAAAAGAAAGAAAAACATCATAATGAAAAGGAAGAACACACCCATATGGAAAAAAATGGCCAAAGACAAAGCAGGCTTATTGCAAATGCTGCGCAACCCCATCACTGACAAAAACAAACTATTAATTAGCCAGAAGGCAAACTTCAAGGTTCTCATTCCCGTGTGCACTCAGAATCTGTCCACACTTCCAGAGGTGTCACACTGCTCTTACAATTGTTGTGATAAGTTTTAATATCAAGCAGAACAATAAACAAACTTCTAGTTAGGCCTGCCACTTTAAGTATTTTAACCGTATTTTAACTGTGTCCCTGCAGACCCACAGGTGGCAACTGGGAGCGGATTTTTTTGACAAAGCAGTTCAGTTCCTGCAGCTCCCAAAGCACGTGTAAACACAACTAGGATCACTGCTTATGTAAGGAATGCAAATTTGAGGGTTTGACAGATCTACAACCCAACAGGCTTGTATTAAACATACCCCCACGTTCCTCTGGATTTTACTCTGCAGTTACTACAGCATTTGAACATCAGAAAGAGATCTGGGCTGTTTTAATGGTAGGAAACATCTGCTTAAGTACAGCAAATTGTTTCTGGATTTGTCTAGGATTAAAAAAATGAGTAAACACTGACTACTATACAAGCTGTCTTGGCTGCAGTTCCAAGCTTCATAGGAAATTTACTTTGCAACAGGTGACCACGTTCAAGATGAGGAAGATTTCACTAAAACTGTCCAATGTCTGGAAAACATCTGCTATAAGGAAAGGCTGAGAGAGTTGGGGTTCATCAGCCTGGAGAAGGCTCCAGGGAGCCCTAAGAGCACCTTCCAGGGCCTAAAGGGACTCCAAGAGAGCTGGAGGGGGACCTTGTACAAGGGCCTGGAGTGACAGGACTAGAGGGAACGGCTTCACACTGCCAGAGGGCAGGGTTAGATTTGATATTAGGGAGAAATTCTTTATTTTGAGCGTGGTCAGGCATCTTCTCTGGCTACTGATGAAAACCTGCAGGGACTGGTGTTTTCAGGACACCGCATATGAAATCATTCCTTAGTAAATACCTTCTTGGCAGCTAAGAAAAGACCTGTCACTTCCTGCAGTCGCTCACCTCTATCTGGGCTTCAACAGGACTTGCTCTATTACAGTAAATATTGAGAATGTACAACTTAATGTAACTTAACAGGACAGCAGAGACCTTACCCTGGACAACAGCCTGACTGCACCTGACTACAGAGAGGTCACAGCTGGGGCTGTGACTCTGCCACAGTAAGTAAAAACAGGTACAGATTAGTCACAGTGAGATACATCCACTCTTACAGCACTTACAGTAAAATATCCTAATAAAAACCTTGTCAGGCAGGGTCTTTCCCTTCTCCTTCATTAAAATTAGAAGAACATCAAGTTTGGGAAACGTCTTTATGCTGAGGCATTGCAGGTTTGTAATTCCAGCATATCCCTCACCTTCACACCTTTTATTGTCAGGTAACTCCTTCCTCCTGCAGCTCTTGGGTCATTTCAGCTCCTGGGAATGCCCACTTCAAACTGCAATGATCCAGATGGACCAGAAGTCTGTCTGTAACTTTGTTAGAGCCAAAAAAACCTGCAAATGCGTAATTATGGTCTGACACCTTTTTGCACGAATAGCAATAGCATGCAACCAGCTGACCAGGGTGAGGATTACTGCTGACTGCGTGCCCAGACACAGTGAAGCTCAGGCAGAGTAAACCACATGCCCTCCAAACCAGCTGGGAAGCAGCAGAGGTCTGGAGGGTCTATGTGCTGCCCTGCACATCCCACAGCCCCTGTGGCAGCTCTCCATCCCCTCTGCCTGTCTCGAGGAGGGTGCTTGTTCCCAGTATTTCAGGTATCCTCACACAGCCAGCCCATAACACCACTCCAACTTTTTGCTCCCTCCCTCCCTCGCCATGCACTCACCCCCTCCCACCTCCTCTCTCACTTGCCAGTCTCGTTACTCACCCACTCACACTTTCCCGTACTCACTTTGTAAACCACCCATCTACACGTTCCTCATTCATCTCCCCATTCAGCTACACAACCTGAACCTCAAACACCTCCAATCCACTCAGGGAGAGGAACTTTGCCTCCCAAGAACCATCTGTCCACACCTCTCTCATCATATCCCCATGCTCGGCATCCAGCTTCTTTATGGGAGGACAGCTTACTGTTCTATGCTCCCCATGTCCATGAGGCTCCATAACATCAATCTCTCCACTCTAATCGTCTCCTGACATTCCTTCTGGATGAGACAAATGTTTTCTTTGGACAGAGTGAGGATGGATGTCAGGATAAGGACTGAGCAGTGCTGGCCGTGCCTCTGCCGCATCCATGCGTGCTGTGCCTCCAGCAGGCACCCAGCACACCCCGACCCTGCCAAAACCCAATTTCTGGGGTTCCAATCCAACCCTCTCAACCTCTGGGATACTCTGGAAAGAAAAACAGAGGTAATGTTCCAGGAACAAGCGGAGGACTGGGGTAAAGATGCTGGGTCATGACCAAAAGGCAGCTCCAAAGGGACTGGCTCAAGCCAGCGTGGCCGTGCGCCAGCTCACAAAAACTGCCCTGTCTTTCTCTCATGGGGTGACTGCAAAAAAAGTCCATTTGTCCTTTTTATAGCCACTGAATGGTTTTGGGCTTTTTAAATTATTTTTTATAATGGGGGGATATTGATCTAGTTCTTAGTGGTCAAGACAAAGGAAAACTTTCAAGACAACCCTCCTTGAGCACTCGAAGCTTCTGGTAGTGAAGAGCAAGCCCTGAGGAAGAAACAACAAACAAGCAAACCCCAAATCCCACAGAAGCAAGCAAAACTATAAAAAGAAACAATAGTTATGAAGAACTTGAATGGAAAGCTGGGATGAGGGGTTGGGGAAGACTCCAGCAACTAGACTGCAACTTCCACTTATTCTGTCACTGAAAGAAAATTGGTTTTTTCGGTTTCCCTGCAATGCCCTCTGCAGACTTGCCTGCACACATAGCTTCCCCACAGTTTAAATGTCACAATGGAGTTAAAAATCACTTAAATTTTATCTCCTCCATACAAAAACATTTTCATTTCCAATTCAAATTGGCCTTTCCAGGTAATTTTCAACAATTTCTCAAATGACACCAGAACAGACCACTCTTACACTACAATAAAATATGTGTCTGAGAAATTATACTATTAGCAGTTCAATTTAAAACGTATCTTCAATCAGTAGAATTTTTCCAAATCCTGAAAAACTGAACATGCAACACTTAAGATAAGTGATACATTTAATATTCAAGAGCACATAATATTATTCCACTCATATTTACAGGCTGTTAACATCAGAGAGAATTACTGAAAGATGAGAACGTAGACTTGAAATAATATGAAATATTATGAAATAAAGAAACGGAAAAATTTAGGGCACATTATTAGGCAAAGAAAAATCTTGCCATCAAACTTTGTGGGAAAGATTCCAAAGGATCAAAGTGGAAAGCCAACTTCTTAGAGTATCTCTAGCCATGAAGTGCAGGGAGAAAAAAAACCAAAACCACAACCACCCAAAACCACGCAGCACGAAACATGTACTGGCAAGACTATGGCCTGGATGATCTAATGAACTTTCCATCTCTAACATCTCTGATTCTCTAATTCCATAGGAGCTCTCAGCACAGGGCTGGTCAACTTCTGCAGCAATTCAATCGTCTGATTGGTGTGTGATAACCACAGAGCTCAATTAAAAGGAGGCCCTTGTAGCTGGGTGTTGTAGCTACTCCCCATCAAAGCTGTGCTAGTAGGGATGCGACTGGCAGGGGCTCAGTAATGACAGGGTTGTGGGGAGCTCTCCTAAACAGGCTCAACAGAATTTATGTCATTAAAGAGACAATCATCATCTTCCTTGCAAAACGCCTGGGGTCAGCTTTTGACAGTGGATTTGATAAAGCAGAGTTCAACTGTGTCAACATTTATGCATGCAAATAACTTCGCTCCTACGCGCGAGCGAGCCTCAGTGCGGCTGGATCTATATTATACAGCATTTTAAACTATTTACTCTTGATTTGTGCGCTGAGAAAATCTTCCCTTAGGGTAAAATACCAGCTTGTTTCTCAGATCATGTGCTTTTTTTTGCTATTTTCAAGTTGTTAGGTAAGCATACATGCAGGAAGAAGACAACGCAGAAGGACGTACAGCATGAGCACACCTCTGGTGTTTTACAGGTGACTGTATGAGAAAAATGGTTTATAGCAACAACAGTAAGAATCAATCAGGAAAATTGAGAGAAAAATGCAGACGAAGAGAAAAAACTCCAAAGCAGAAGAGTAGAAAGCAGAGACATGTAAAAAGATAATCCTTCCCAACATACAGAACTGTGCTGTGCCTGCTGGAAGCTGACTGCCTGAACTTATTGCTGCCCTGAAACCTCCTGCAGAGAGATGAGTTTGGGGATATTTTGCTTTTTTAATTTTTTTTTTCCCTGGCCAGTGGAAATTCTATCCTGACTCTGATTACAACAGGATGTGATTTGTGGAATAACAGACAAAGGGAAGTTTTGTGACAAGCATGAACGGAAGAACAATTTGTGATGCTGTTTGAAAAAATGCCAGTTTGATAAACGCCATGACCCTATCAGGCTCTATAAAGTTTATTTCTAGATATTTATTTATAACAGTAAGAATTAAAGTTGAGATTGGATATTGGGAAAAAATTCTTCATTGTGAGGGTGGGGAGGCCCTGGCACAGGCTGGTCAGAGAAGCTGTGGCTGCCCCATCCCTGGAAGTGTCCAAGGCCAGGTTGGACGGGGCTTGGAGCATCCTGGGATAGTGGAAGTTGTCCCAGCCCGCGGCAGGGGGGAGGCTGGAATTAGATATCTTTAAGTTTCCTCCCAATCCAAACCATCCTTTGATTCTATGATCAATAACCAGAAATTTAGCAAGGGATGGACTCCTCTATGTCACTACACATTATTATTATCATCCCTTTTCTTAGGTACTTCTGCTCTGAACAGATGCTTAAATTAAATACAGACAACTAAAATCCAGATGCCAAAGGAACACAGGAAAGTGTGTTCAATAGACTGTTCGTTTTGGAGAACAAGGTTAAATTAGCTCTTCCTTGAGCTCCACTGTGATGAGCAGAGAGGGGAAGGTGAGGTTTCCTGAACATGCTGATGAACTTCATGCAGCTGTCACTGAAAGTGACACAGTGTCACCTCCTTCTTTGCTTCTGGCCATGAATTCCTCCTACCTCCTCAGCAGTACCAGCAGCCCTGTAATCATGTCATGGGATGGAGCAGCTCTAATTTCCCAAGAGAAAAGAAACGGAGAAGAAAAACCACTTTTTCAAACCAGCTCAGCAAATTGAGCTGGCTCACTCCAAGGCCATATGGTCATCAGGGATGGCCAAGGAAGGACGTGACCTTGAAACCACATGTGAAACCTGCAGAGCAGGTACCCTCTGCTCACACTGAAACACTAACGGCAAAACATCCAACAACCACTGCAACCCAAAGCCATGTCCACAGAAGACAATACTGCCACCTTTAAACAGTATCCCACTGGTTAAGAGCTCACCTGGGAGGCTGGACACTTCTCCCAGGGCTGGGCATTTTCCCCCTGCAGATTCCACCTCCTGCAAAGTCCATGAACCAGCAGGCTTCAAGCAGAGCTTGGGCTGAGGCTGCTTTCTGCCCTCCCACTGGAGCTGGGCCAGCTCACACAAGAATTCAAAACTCACAAAGCCATAAAGAGAAAGCCCTGGAGGGCAAGTATGACTCCATGAGAAAGAGACTCCCAGGAGCAGGGGCAGAGCCCTATATTCTGGTCCCTTCTCCAGGAATTGCTCATGCCTACTGCACTGAAGATTAGATAAAATGTATACATAGCTCCTTTTATACTAAAGCCTCAAGAATACATCCTATGAGCTATGTAAACACACCTAAGAGCCAGTGAGAGCTCTGCCCTAACAGGAGAGCAGCATATTCCTACCTGTATTCTTGGAAATATTTTTATACTTGGTGGATAAATCAAAGAGCAAAGCTGAGATCTTCCCAGCTATGAGTCACTTTTGCCAGCCTCATGTTTTGGCAATAAAGCTGCATATACACTCTCACCTGAACCTGTAACAACAGGTAATGTGGGGAATTTCTGCAGCCACTTGGGTTCTTAAGGGTAAAAGTCAGGTGACCCAACTTCGGTGACAAGTGAAAACTGCTTGTTAGTATTCACTTGCTGCACCAGGGAACCCCTGAAGTCGCAGTAGGGCACGGCAGCACCACCTAGAAGTGGCCCAGTTTGGCAGCAGAAATAAATCCAATTCTGGATGCCCCATCCCTGGAAATGTTCCAGGGCACACTGGACAGGGTTTGGAGCAACCTGGTCTAGTGCAAAGTGTACCTGCCTATGGCAGGGGACTGGAACGGGATGTTCTTTAAGATCTCTTCCCACCCAAACCATTCTGTGATTTTATCATGTGGGAAGAAAGCAAGGGGATGAGACACCAGAGATCACCACACGAAATTCTACCCTGAAAATGCACCAATGAAAGTGGCTTCCATTCATACCTCATGCTGCTGGAAAACATGCATTTTTATTTGCCTCAATTACATATTTTTTTTAAGGTGTTGATGTTACCATTCCAGTAGAGTGATGAAAGAGGAAGAGCTCCTCACTCCTCTTTTCCAGATCCAATTTTGAGTTCACCATTTCCTATGCAAACTTTAGCTGCAAACTCTAGCTGCAAACTCTGGATAGCCACGGGCCATAAAAAAACACTGAAAATTTACAAAACAAACAACAGCCTGTGAACTTCCACATGGGAATCCCTCAGATATCTGTAGAAATCAACACTATCAAAACAGTAGACAGACCTAAAACATCAAGCACTGTGTTGGTACAAGACATCACACTACACACCTGTGCTTCCAGTTTTGGACTGTTAAATGTTTTCCTTACATGCAATTTATGGCTTATGTTTCAAAAGCTACTATTTATGATAAAGGCAGGGTTTTTTTGGTTTTGTTAGTTTGCCTGCTTTTTTTAAAAAATCCAGACTTTCATTAACTAGTGCAACGAACAATGCTCTGCTTCAGAGACAAAGGGCTGTTCCACCTGCCTCCATGTGCTGCCTTTTTTTGGGCTCAAGATAATAACCAAAGGCATGGAAAAACATCACCTTTGCAACATATAATTTAGATTCTTTCAATCATATTAGGTGACATTTTCAAAGCTGCCACTAAAAGGAGATATTGCATGCATGACCAGCTCAGCACATTCTATGATCCTATGTAAAAAAATCAGGTTCAAAATATGGTTTTTTTTCAATTATTTTGGGTGCAAACCATCCCTGTGCACTGCATCAATGTTTTGTAAAAGCCTGTTTCCCAAAACAGGTGATTTTCAAGAGCAGCAGTTTCTCTGTCCCACACGTGGGTACACAGCAGCGAACTCAAGATCTAAGACTCCTTCTCCTGAAACAGGGCCTCCTTGGGATTTTTCAGTAAATGGAACTGCTCCACCGTGATCCTGAGGAAATTTGATCCACTGCTTCAGTATGGGTTTAACAGTTAACAATTTAGCGGCAATAAAAATCTGCAACTTCCTTTCTTTTCATCTGAAGTGATAAGAAAACAATGATTTTTATTTTTTTCCTTTAAAAAAAAAAATCCCTTCTGAGAACATTCTGATAAGGTTACGGTTAAATAAATGATTTTTAGGAGATACGCAGCTAATTCACAAAAACACTTGGCAAAAATCTACCTTTGAATATCTAATTCATGTAACGTTCTCCTCTATTTGTTTAATTCAAGTAAAATATTTTCCTCCACCCTTTCCTTTTCATAGGCTTTTCACACCCACATAACAACCAAGTGACTCTTCCCTGACCCGGCCTCCCACGCCTTTTGGTACAACTGCTCCCCGCTCTTGAGCTCTTCTCCCAAGATCCAAAGGAAGCACTTAAGGAAGGGAAAGGAAACCCCCTACAATGCTGAACCTTCCTTTTTCTTTTCTTTTTTTTCATTAAACCACTGGGTTTATTTGCTGTTCCGCAGGGATGTGTGGTGCACGGAGCGCCTCCTCCGTGGCTGTTTTGGATAAAAGGGAAAAAATACCCTTGAGTGCCCTCTGCAAATGCCAGCACAAGTAGGTTTGGGAAGGCAAGGTGTTCTGGTGTCACCATCCAGGGAAATAACAGCAGCAGTGAATCCCTTCCTTCGTGGAGAACCTGCAATTCCTACAGCTGTTGTTTGGAGAAGACACGTCACAGGGCAAGATGAATTCAATAACCACTATTCTGCTTTTCCCACTTCCTAATAATCTCAGCATTCCAAACAATGCTCTGGAAATCCAAGAGCTACAGTATCCTGTATCAGCATCCTCTCTAAATGGAAAATACAGTGTTAATGCTGGTAAAGCACCAAAAGAAAGTTAAATATCACTGCCCTCATTTCATCTACAACTAAAAATAAATTACTTGCTCAAGAAGCTCCCCTGTCCAAAGAATTCCTCCCAAATACAGTGACAGAGTCGATAGCAGATTCAGGGAGCACAACTTCCAGACCCAGCTCTGTCAGCCAACGTGATTCCTTCTGTCCAATAGTATGTTAGTGATTTGGGTTTTTTTGAGAAACCACTAAGTGATATCTTTTTTCTTGGCATTTTACACAGCCACTTAAAAATAACATTGCTTCTATTCTAGGCATATTTTAGGGAAAGTATCATTAGATTTAATTCCAGGGATGAACATCTGATTTTCATGTGAAATTCTGGAAGACCAGAGCCTTGTTCATTCAGTGTAACAGGGAAATTACAGCTTAGCCGTGACTCCGGGATGATGTGATCCCAAAGCTGGAGCTCTGGCCCATCCCCTTTGCTCAGTACCAATACCAGCAGAGGTTTGTAGGTGAAAGGTGGGAGGGAAAAGCAGTTTCAGACTGTTTCTGTCACCCTGATCAAGAAAGTTTCCCCCTCATTCACAGACTCCTAACCCGTGGCAGGGCAGCCAGTGCTTTCTGTAAAAGCTCCAGTGAAAAAAATAATGAAAGCACCTCTTCAAAGAGCTGCTGAAGAGCTTTCTCTCAACCACATTTAGCAAGATACCATCTCAGCATCGAAAATAAGCACATAAACTTACCAATGCACTATCAGGAGAAGCATCAGAAATAAAGTTCAGGTGTTACTCAGCCGTCAGCACCTCAGCTCCTCCCTGGCACCAAGCAAATCCCACAGCAGCAGGTACCAGAACTGCCTCTCCTCTGCTGCTCACACCCGAATGCTCGCAGCCGGGCTCTGAATCTGCCACCAACAAAAGAAACCACAGGAAGACTGCTTCCCTAATGCTTCAGAACTGAGTCAGTGGGTCAACAATTCCTTCGGTTTAGGAGTCAGACCAATTCCCTTAAACACCCCTTCTTTTTTTTTTTTTTTTTCTGATGGAGAAGCCAACTGTCTCCTGCCAGTGGCAGCCCATCTGCTTCCAGAACAGAACCAAACCACTCCAAACCACCACCTCGTTTTGGCACAGGCATCCGTCCTGACGCAACTCCATTTTGTCTCCCACGTCTGGGAAAAGCCATGAGAAAATACTTACAATTGAAAAGGCAGCCGGGAAAACTGCTTCGTGTGCACCTTGCTCGCAGCCCACGCTCCCATCTCCCATGCCTGGGATGGAGTGGCACGAAGGAGAGCACTTCACGTGACCCCACACCTGTCCCCTGGCGTGCCTTGTTCCGTGCAGGCACAGAATATCCCGGGTGTGCATTTCAGGAGCACTGCTCGAACAAAGAGAAAGCTCCGGAGCTGCTATCCCTCTTCCCCATCCATGACTCAAAACGTCTGGTTGAAAATTGGTTTCGTAATAACCCTTTAGTACCACCTACTCACATCACAGAGTGATTCTTGCAGCAAACGCACAGGAAATCACCAACGAGTGCCAGTGGAGCTACTATTCCAAGAACCAGATCTTTCGGTTATTCCTTCATCACTTGGAAACCGAGATGCTTTTACTTTCCCTATTGCACAGGGTGTAATTTTTTTTTAAGATGAGCCTTTAACTATGATCCTGTAAAATATTTTGTTGATAAATCACCAGCTGAAAACTTGCCCACTGTATTTAAAAAAAAAAAANCCCATATTTTTAAAAAAAAAAAAAAAAAAAAAAAAAAAGAGAGAGAGAGAAAGAATTTCATAATAGTCATTCCAGAAAATACAGTAACTCCTTTCTGGAAATAACTCACTGGACAAATCAAGCTGGGAGAATTAATTTTTGGAGACAGTTTGCATCCTGCAGAGCACACAAAGGCGGTGCTGTCAGCCACGTGCCTTTGTGACCACCAACAGCAGACCCCTGACTCACCCAACCACGAGATGAGTCGCTATGAATGGTTTCCTCCTCTTCCACGCTTCCCTGGGGTGCTCTGTGCCACCGGCATATCCTGAGCCTAATCCCGACTTTGATGGGAATTCCAAAACTCATCTGGGAAGGCTGTGGCCACCAGCTAACGACGTGGCCATCTGCTCCCTCCTGCTTTGAGTCACCTGTCAGCAATACAAAAGGAAATTACTCAGCAGCGAGCACGTGGAAGCCTCTGCTACAGCCTCTGGCGTACCCCTTACGGGAATGCAACATTCTGGAGCACTCTGATGACCCTGAAAGGAAAGTGCTATGTCCTGTAGCATTCCCATTCAAAAAAAGTGAAATTTGGTTTAAAATAAGGATAAAAATGAATGCCAGGAGTGCGGGGAAAGCGTGTTTCAGCTGGGTTCTCAGTGCCAGCATCACTTAGGCTGCCATGGAAGGGGGGACAAAAATAAAAGAAGACATTTCACAAACACGAGACCTTCACTGTGCGTGACAAGAAAAATAATTAAAACAACTGAGAGAACTAATCTGTGGCTGCTTAGGAAGTTAACTCTTCGAAGGAAGTGATTAAGAGAACAAAAGCAAAGTGTTATGTTTATCAAACAAGTGAACTTAACCCATGGAGAGGGCTTACTCCTGTGAGTAAAGGCGGAGTACTGTCACAGCCCTCCCTGCAGGCATCAGCTCACGCCAGACTGGGATCTTAGCGAATACTAGTAAGTTATTATTTCAAAGAAGTAAGTCTTATTAGAAATACGAAGCAGAGCTTTGCCAAAACACCAAATACTAGGAGAAAGGCAGCCACAATGTCCCGTGCCTCTTTACAAAATCCCCTTGATCTAATGCCTATTCAGGACAAAATTCACAAGTATTTTCCTAGGAAGACTTGATTAACCACTTACAGCATTCACAAATTCAGTCCCAGCAACAGACATTTTTTGTTTCATCACACATTACGCAGCACATGAATTCAGCCCTCTGAAACAAGGCTCCCAACTTCTCCCCAAAAAAACAACCTACAAATACAAGACAGTTACTACAAATGCTGCTTTGAATCTTCAGGAATCTCACAAAAATTAATTAATACTAAAGATCTAATTGTCTAACCTGCTTCTGCATGCGGAAAGAGCCAGACCTGGTGCCTGTACAGGGGGGGGAGGGAAGCGTTTCTTGTTCCTGTTTCATACTTGACTTTTTTTCCTGCGCAGGAGATGATCTAATTATCCAACGTGTCAGTGTATTGCTTCACCCTTCCTTGTGTGTCTCCTTACATTAACATATTTTAACAATTCAGCTCATTAGGAAGGAGGCGAGGAACAAAATGGCAAATTATCCTTAAAAATCAATCACAAAGGCAGAAGTCTTTCCATGTTTTATCCTGTACCTCTCCAAAACTCTACCGGAGCACACAACCAACGCTGCTGAATGTAAACGGGTCACAAATCTCCCCAAATCCCACATCCTCACGCTGCTCAGATGGAAGTGTACCTGTGGAAGACAGGAGCCTGATGGGTGAGCTGTGCAAGGGAGTAATTTTGGGTCCTGACGAATTAGAAGGGAAAGAAACTCCCAAATGCCAGCCCCTTATTGTTCCCAACGCTGCTGATGCTCAGCTGCAGGCACTGTGGCTGCGAGGGGGCTGCTGGATCTCATGTATAATAACTGGGGATGGGTGATGAAAGCGAGCCATCAAACCACGTAAGGCTGCTACCCATCGCCTTGAAATGGATCTGAAAAACCCTGAAATCCAAATATAACATGGACAGCACCTGCATTTGCATATGTAGGATGCCTGCTGAAGTTTCTAAGCCTTTTTATCAAATGCCTTTTTTTTACAGCAAAGAGCCATTCAACCCCTGGCAGCAGACACGGATTTGAGAGACGATCTTGTGTTTTAAACCTTCCCTCGAATTCCTGCAACAGGTTAAGCCTGAGCAGAGTCCCCATGGCATACAGTATAACCACGGGATCTCAGGAAACATTTCTTCAGCAAGTTTTGTGTATAATTGCAGTGCCTATATATAAATGTGTTTACGGCTATTCCCAAAGAAGAGGCTGTTCTGAAGCAGCTCCTTTATTGTGATCAAACACGCTGGATTCATTCCCAGTTTTAAGCCTTATATAAGGCCTTCAAGGAAACAGAAACTTATTTTGTACAAAACCATGCCAGTATAGTAGTAGGTGCAACGGAATTATTCTGTTACACATTAAGTTTTACTAATAAAAGACCCGCATTGCCATCATAAAGTCAAATGCTGCTTCCCACTAGTACAAACAAATATTTCCTGCCATGTACGTCCACTCTGACTAATAAATAACACAGCTTTCTGAACCGTGGGCTGCAGCATGAATGTGTTAGATTATCCCTGTGGCCTGTTAGGAGGGAGCACAGCCCAGCGTGCTTGCAGGGATGGCTCACTGCAAAAACCCTCGAGGATGCAGCACAGGTCAGCCCATCCCAAGGTTGGTTCCCACATCCCCATACAGGCTTCTGGCACTGCTCCAGCAGAATCTACTTCCCAGGACCAAAAAGGGGTCAAATCACTCCAAATTCAAATTGTCATTAGGACCAAAAAGCTGTATATGTGACCAGGTCTTAAAACTCTAGCTCTTGTACTCATAATAAAACCACTAAATTGGTAATAAGAATCAGAAGCTTTAAAATGAAAAGTATCACCAAAACCCAACAAACCAACCAAAAACCCCCACTTAACAGAAATGACAGGTTGTGATTAACATCCTATGGTGGTCTCCAGGCTGTGTTGCTGCAGAGAATATGCTTGGGCAGAACACATCCATGCCTGATGTGGGCTGGGAGGACAGCGCAGCCCCCCGAGTGGTACAGGCAACACAGACACAGCCAGGGAGACAGAAACAGCCACTTCGGTGCCATTTAGGTGCCTACATACAAATAAAGAGATCAATCAGTCTCCACTGGATTAGCACATGCACTTTGCACAACACTTCACTGATAGCACCAAGGCTTTTCCCCGCGGCCACGTCCTATTTTGTGTTACTGCACAGAGGCAGCTCAAGGACTAAACCAGATCAAAACTAAACCTCCTCTTTCTTAGGATTAAATTATTACAGGACTGACCTTGCAGATACCTTGGCCCAACTTTTCAGAGGAGTTCACAACCCAGCACTGAAGTTCAGTACAAAGCATAACAGCAAAATTTTCTTTGGGAAAGAGATGCTACTCACCCTTCTGCATCCTCCCATTGCCAAGTCTCTTCCCTGGGAAGTGGGAAACTTGTATTCTTGTTTTTCTCTCCTATGCCCACAGCCTGGCACTGTGCTGTTATTTTGATACTACACATTTATGAGCAAAGTACTGACCTCTCACCCCTCCGTCTGAAACACGCCACTGCTCCCAAATCACATGAAAGATTCAAAATGGGACAATATGCAAGCACAGCTTGCCCCTTACCCTACAGAGAAAAGGACTTCTCTGGGCATTTGGAAGTCCAGGTTTTAATTTCTTTTCTTAATTCTCTTTCTGTATTTTATCCAAGCTGTTTAAGCAGACCCCAAGTTAGGACATCATTTAATACTGCCACACCTTTTTCTTCCCACTTCACTTGCTAGCAATTCTGAGATGCTTGACTCTTACTCATTCTACAGGCGTCCACTCTATTATTTTACATCTGCAGTTACAGGGTTGGCAATTTTTTAGATTTCATCTCATGGGGCTGCACACAAGCCATGTTAACAATACATTCTGAAGCTGAAGAAGCTGAAAGAAATGGCTGGATTCTGAGCCTGGCATGGAAAGGATGACGTGAGGGACAGGCGAGGCAGGATGGAATTGCTCTCCTGACTGACTCTGGTAGCTACAACAGATGGATCACATAATCCAACGCAAACAGCAAGCAAGTTTCTTGGTAATGAGAGAAAAGGACACGATGACCTCTAGGTAAAAATCCTGGGAACAGCAAGCACACATAAACATCAACCTGAACAACTTTAATTCTGTGCCAGAGCCTGAACTGAAGATAACAGCAAAGACAAACACCCAAGACAGATTTAATTTAGGCTGTAATTCACTGCATGAACACGCCAAATTGTGGTACAAACCTCATGCCTTTTAACACTCCTCATTGTAAGGTCTATTCTTATCTTGGTGATGAATGTAGGATTTTAGAAAGATTTTTTTTTTTTTTTTGAGCCTTTTGCAATTTTGGTGCTCCTTTAGTGGGGAGGAAGCTGGAAGTACTTCAGGTTATGAGCTGGGGTGGAATATGTCCTAGTACTGATCCATAAACACAGGGCATCTCATGACAGGGCGCTGATAATGAATTGTTGCATAGATACAGAGAAGCACATTACTGTTAGCTCCCTCTCCCCTCCTCCCCAGTAAAGGGTATTTTAATTTAAGATTTGTTTGCAAAGTTGATTCAGCTCCTCCAATGGGAAACAACAGCAGCATGAACTGTGTTTTCTTGGTATGAAGGTACAGATCTCTTAGCACATGCTTTAAATAACAGACTAAAAAACTCCCTGTTCCTTCTTCTGGTTAAGAAATCCTTGAACAGCTCAGTTCCCCAACATTGAGAAAACCCAGCAGGGCAGCAGGGGCCATAAACACTCATTTTCTGCCCCAAACGCAGGAACACTTCAGAAATAACGAGCATTTGGAGGAGGGTGGATTTTTGGGGGGATTTCCTTTATTTTGAGTGCTCCAAGCTCATACCACTAGATGGCACGTTTGAAACTCTTGGCATCTCAGTGAAATCACAAGTCTCTGCTCGGCATCACACCATGCTTATCCTCTCCTGGGATGGAAAAGTACAGGTAAAATGATCTCTCAGGAGCCAAAGAACCGGGGCAGGCGGACAATGGCATGGAAAAATGTGCCTGCATGGGAAGGCAGCGTCTGCCAGAGAGCGGAGGGAGGGGCTGCCATGGAGACCTGAGCTCCAGCACTTCCAGCTCTCATCTTGGTGTGGGCCTTGGTCAATCTCTTCATGTCTTGGGAGAGTATGTGAATGCGTATGCCAGAGGGAGCTGAGACAAGAGGAAAATGGCAAAGGAGGGTGAGAATTGAGCCTTTGGAGGCACAGTGCCACATTCCACCACGAGCTGAGCAATGCTCTGCTCTCTGCACATCCCCAAGAGCTCAACAGACCAAAACCCATCCACAACCTCTCCAACACATCACTGGCATGAACTAACGGGAGGGAGACATTCAGGACACCACCGAAAAACAGAGGAAGATGTAGCCAACCCACAGCATCCCATGAAAGATGAGACTTTTCCACAAGTGTCAAGCACTTCCTGCCCCACAGACCCCCACGACAGACAAGCTAACACACAGCAGCCCATGACACTGAGTCACAGCCTCATGAGCAAGTCACCTCTTGTGCAGGACACGTTTTGGAGTGCACCTAGATGTGCCCCAGTGTACTGGCCTTGGCAGGGATGCCAGAGCCTGGCAGCACCACTTCCTTAAGGCTTCTGGCCCGTTCTTGCTGCCAGTTCCTTAATTTAACTCAACCCACTTAGAAAATGCATTAGCACAAGCATGTACCAACATTCCAAGCTACCAAGTAACATTCCCTCAAAGAAGAACAAGTCGGTTCAGCACCACTGTAACAATCGCGGGCGCTTGGAGCTGGTACTTGTCATGGCATTGCACCCCACATTCCCTCCATGGGCAACTTCAATAGATGGGGATTAACAATTTACTATGAGCACTTCAACATCTGACTCAGCCCTTGGAACTTATGTCAATTGGAAAAAAAAACAACAACAAAAACCCCCTAAAAAACAAAAAACCCTGTCAATTTGAGCTGGAGGAGGAGAGAGATGTTGCTGATAGACCCTCACGGGCAATGGCAGAGTGCTTCTTGTCTGGGTGGAAGAAGAAATACCATCTTCTTTCTTCCAAGAAAGAAAATCTCAGCCCCAGAAGTGCAGCAGCAAAAAAAAAAAGAGAGAAAAAAAGAAAAGTTTTCCTCATGTAGGATTTAGCGCTGAAGTGAAAGCGCCCTCACCATCATCACCCTCACAGAAGGACCAAAATACACTCCTGAGGCAGCAAAAGAAAGCTTTGCTGCAGCACCATCCATCCTACACTGCTCTTCGGGAATTCTGTTCCTTCCTGGTCCATCACTTTGGCACTATTTAGTGTATTTACATGCTCCTGTTTACACAGTATGGACCTGCTGGGCAAATACTCCTCAAAACACGCCAGAGTACACTTCTGTGTCGATGTCTGCAGGCTCTGCCAGCAAGTCTGTAGACATCAACATGTGGCTGTAGCATCCTGCTGAAATATTCCAGCAAGGCTTCTAATTTCAGTGAACAAACAACTCGAGAGAATTCAATTTCAAACATAATGATGCAATAACCTCATCTGAATCTTTCCAGTAACCTTGGACCTGCACTTTGGATGCAGTTCTGTACCTCTAATCATCCCTCTCTCTAACAGGAGATGATGCTGAACCTCTTGCAAGTAGGAATATATAGGAATGTATGTGTCTTGACTGCCTTTAAATTAAAACCACAAGTACTCCAATGGACAGGTAAATTCCTCAGCGTAACTACAAACGCCATTGCAAAGTTCTGTGGGGGAAAAAAATGGTGGATCATCTATAAATGAAAATCCTTAGAATTCTGGTTCAGATTTTCCTCCTAAGGCAATGAAACACTCAATACACTGCATCCCAACTGAAAGCGAGGACAATACTTCGTGAGTGGGATTATTCTCACTTCTATTTAAATACCTGCAGCACAGATGTTGATATCTGGGTTAGTCACAGGGAACTCCTTTAAAGTCAGTGCAAAGAAACTGTCACTTGTTTGACACGATTCATCTGACTTATTCCAGGCAGTTATTTGGGATGTTTTCCCTCTCAGAAGGGAAGCCAGGAACGTCACAGCCCTGTCAGATGAGTTACAGTGATATCAATTCTCAAATGCTACTTTAAGCTACTGTAAAAAAAATGGGAACTTTTTGGTAATGATTTGTGGCATAAACTTTTATGTACTTATTTAAATGAAAAACCACATGTACAAAATGTTGCCCCTTAGAGTTTTTGTTCTGGCAATTTTCATCCTCAGATTTGCAAACTAAATTATGTAGCACTGGCCCAGAACATAGAGATGGACAAAGAACTCTGGGCAATGCAAAAGTAATTGATCCATTTCCCTCTCAAAAGAGTTAAAAAAGCAAACACAGTAACCTGAAGAGCAGACAGTGGATTTCATCACACAATACCCTTCTACATTAATAAAAAGATTTTTATGAGGAAGGAGGAATAATCTTACGATTAAGGGCAAGATGTCCAAAGTGCAGTGCTAGCTCTGGACTGTATTTTTCACCACTAAGTCTCCACCTCAGTGTTACACACATTACATTTATTGCCCCATATTTACATTCTTGGAGAGGACAGAGTCAGGGAAGGAGGTCTTGGGATGTGGCTGGTTTTTCTCTAGGACATTATCAAGAGCTGAGCCCCCGTTGTATTGAAAAGCTGACTGCAAAGAGGATGGATCTCATGGACAGTCACAAGGACGTGGCAATTAATGGGCAGAGATGCAACTCACGACATTGCTTTGGCCTCTGCAGCACGGCTGCATTTGATGTATCTGATCTGGAAACTCCCTGGCCACCCAGCCTTCTTCTCAGCATAAGGGGAATGAGCACCAGCCTTTCCTTAACCTCACTGCCCTTGCTGCTCTCTCCTCAGCAGACAACCACATGTATATAAACAGCTTTCTGAAGAAACTGGAGAGACCACAGGGATCACTTCTGCGGAAGTGACGCGAGCCCTCAGCAGTCCCAAGGCGGTGACACTGGCCTGGCCGTGCCCTCTGCAGTCTGTCCGAGCTCGCCATGCCAGGACTGAGGCACTACACTCACTGGGAACACAGCAGACAGTTCTGTCATTTCTGAGCTCTCTCCTGCTGGTGCAGAACCAGAAATGTGTAAGTAATTCAGACAATCACAGAATGGTTTGGGTTGGAAGGGACCTTAAATCTCACCTCATTCTAATCCCCTGCCATGGGCAGGAACTCCTTCCACTATCCCAGGTTGCTTCAAGCCCTTTCCAACTTTACTTTGAACACTTCCAGGGATGGGGCAGCCACAGCTTTTCTGGGCAACCTGTGCCAGGGCCTCACCAGCCTCACAGTAAAGAATTTCTTTGTAATAGCTAATCTAAACCTGCCCTCTTGTCAGTTTAAAGCCATTCCCCCTTTCACTGCATGCCCTTGTCAGAAGTCCCTCTCCAGCTTTTCAGTTCTCTTCTTATTTATCTCCCATCTAGAAAAACAGGCCCACTCCACTCTCGCCAAACCTTGTAACTGAATTACTGTATTATGGTATATTAGCAGCTTCTTCTGGAAAACCTGCCTGGCTGCCAGGGAAAGTCAACATCGTTGGTCAAAGAGCATCCAGCAATTAATAAACTTCATTTAGCTGCCACCAAATGATGTCACCAAGAGCAAAGTACAACAACAGAAGTGACAGCCAGGCAGGACACGAGCTCTTCCCAAGTATTGTTCGGGCCACAACCGAACAAACCCCTCATTGTTGCTGTGCCCGTGGAAGTGGATGGCTCACACACAGCTACCTACGTGTCTCCCAACACATACTGGAAGATGCTCAGGCCAATTTATCACTTGGAGAGAACATCACCTCCAACAGACTGCAAGCTGAATCATGTAAATTTGGGTAAAGAGAATCCCATTACAGAAGCAAAATTAACACTAAGTGTATCAGATGAAAGACTTCACTTCTAACGCCAGCGCCTGAGCGCAAATTCAAGCTACTTCGAAGACATTCAGGTCATTCAGACAATTGTTTTAAAATGGCAGAGAAAGACAGCCTGATGATCCATGTGTGGAAACAGGAGCCAGAAGCTCTGAATCATTCGTAACAACACTTAGCAGCTCTATCATCTGCAGATCTCAAAGCCACTCCGCAAAATGGATATGAATCGCTGGCACCCAGCTGTGGCTCCTCTGCAGTGGGTTGGCATCGCAGGGCTGCCCTGGGAGGCCTGGAGAGCACCAGGGTGCTTTCCAAACAGCAAGCAGTAATTACAGCTTCTGTCCCTGCTTATCCACCTACCTACCTGCAGTTCTCTCAATCAGCATTCCCATGGCTGACAGCTATGGCTGTACCAAATCTCCCTCCACAGGAACCCCGGAGAAAGTGAAGGCTCCATTTAATTCTGTGAAATCTCTGGAAAATCTCCCTTCTTAGAATTAAAACAAAAAATAATTTGTGTTTTATTCCCACCCCAAACAGCCTCATGATTCAGTGGATTCCTCAGCACCTGCTGTATCTGAGGGTGATCTTTCATGCTACCCTTGTATTGACAAACAGTAGAGCTGAGCCAAACCCACCTTTCCCATCCCTACATCCACGTGTTTTTCGTCACTCACATTGTCAGACTGAAACCTTTAGTTTTACCTTGCAAAAATCAGGAGGCTAATGCACAGGGAAAGTAAATGGGGTGCTGAAATAACAGGATGACTCTCCAAGATAAAAGCAGGTTCCACATCGCCTGAGTGCTGGCCTCCCACCTGATCCAGTCAGGGCTGCTACACCCAGATTGAACATTTACTTTGAGGTTGCATAAGATTCCTATAAACTGTCTGCGGCCCAACACCTCTCTGTTAATGCCAACAGCTGTTTCCCAGGGCAGAACCGGAGGTCTGAAAGGGTATTTGCCTTTTAACTGAAGAACATTTTGTTAACAACACTGTAGCTGTTCCAGGTTAGAAACAGGTTCCTGCTTCCACACTGCCTTTATCCACCCCCTTCCTGCTACATCTGTGTGACAAGTAACAGGGCTATCAGCTGCTGCAATCTCCTGTCCATGGAAGATCTGAAGTACAGCAAGCTGGAACCTCAAGTAGATGTGAAGCACACTGGCCTGCAGATAAAACTTTATGATAGCACACATTTCCCAGAACAAGAGATGCAACTAAATGGAAAAAAGAAGGAAAAAAGCTGCTACTAAAACCCTGTCAATTTGTGCTGTGTATGAAAGACTCAGACTCCAGAAGTTCTTCTGGACTGTTCATCCCTCAATCAGGTTTCCTACACATTAGAGGTCCATCTTAAATCAACACCTAAGAATATTTTTTAATGAAGCCTTTACTCTACAGCCCATTTTTACTCACTACCACTGCAATTTGTGTAGGATTAAAACCTTACATTCTCTCAGATGCTCCCTTTTACCTCTATTTGCCCTAACAACTAAGCCATAATTCAATTTTAGATACTCTCTCTCTTTCCTTTCCAGTGATGGGTTGATGGAATGAGAAGAAAAATTCCTCGGCAGGTTGAACCTGAATTAGGAGGGACAAAGACGTTACTAAAACTGGGAAATGGCTGAGGTTGCACAGAAAAACATGGACCTAACCCACAGCGATACATGCGAATAGAGTAGGGTCCTTATTTTTATATAAAGATTTATGTCTCACCTTCAGGAGTTTTCTGTAATGCAGAAGTTGCCTTGTAAATGTGTTTGAGATACTTCTCCCAGCACTGCAAACATCATATAATGGAACTACAGGAACTTCAAAGGAAGTGACTGCTCAGGGCAAAGCTGAAAACATTTATTGTCACCCAGACACGCTTTTATCAACTTGCTCAGGCAGAGTCATTGCGATACACCTTCCCCAGACGTGCCTTCAAAGAGAAGCGAAGCTGCTTCCCCTCAACACTAAGCTCCAGAAAAAATATTTCCTGGTCAAACCCAGCTCGTGCCAAGATATTCCTTGGACGAGCCGTAGTGCCAAGCAGTGCTGAGACCTGCAGCTCACAGTAAGGACTGATTTTAACAAGCACAACTTCCTGCTTTTCAAAGGGGCTTATCTGAACTCCTCTTCTTCCAAATGCGCTGGATATTTCTAAGATTTGTCATATAATTCTTTCGCTCAGTGCATGTACCCACGTCCCTTCCACTGGCCTCAGCTGGTACTCAGTAATTAACTCTCTCCTTAGCTCCATTAGTTAGACAAAAAAAAAAAAAAAANNNAAAAATCAGCCTTCCACTTCTTTCCAGGTCCAACATTTGTGTCACATTGTTTTCACTTCAAATAGCATTTCAATTCAGCGATAATGGTCCTCAGTCTTCACTGGGAATACTCAGACTCTGAAGTCAGTCCCCTGTGTCTAATTATGAAGTCAGGAAATCCCATTTTTTAACAGACATATAGTATTTTGATAATTATTTTATTGTTTTTCTTTCAGTTCATGGAGGAATTTCAGAAGTAGCTGTTACTACAAATTAAGGCCTAAGTGCACAAGATCCTAATTTCATGTGAATTACCGACATGCATAAAACACTTTGCTAAATAAGGACCGGTCAGGAGATCTCCAATTCTTCCAGCAATTCCAGTGCAGTCCAGCTGAGTCCAGTATGAAACACAGCTCTGCTGAAACAGGGGAACTCATGTGTCCTCCTGCCATTGACACTCTCCCAGTTCTGCACCAACTCTGCCTCTGTTTGCAGCCATCCCACTGCACAAATCCTGCACCAGAGCAGGATGCAAGCTTGGATTAAGGGTAAAGATGGGGCAAAGGGCTCCAATACTGGCATCACTTACAGGTTAGTTTAACGCATATTTGGTAATTGATGAAAATCAGTACAGGGATGAGCAGTTAAAATAAGTTCATTAGTGCCATGTCTGATCTTCCCTTTATCCTCTTTGCCTCCATCTCCCCAAAATACCTGTTTTTTGGAAATTAATTTTTCTCTTTCCATAGCATTGACCAGTGGCCTTTATTCTGCCAGGTATTTTTTCACTACAATGACTAAATAATCACAACTGCTTCTAAAATTTCATTTGTAGCAACATTGTCAGGTAAACGCCAAAGAAAGCTTATCCTGCTCTGAGTAGGAGGTTGGACTGGAGACCTCATGAAGTCCCTTCCAACTTAAATTGTTCAGTGATCCCATGATGTGAGTATCATGTTATAAAAATCCATGCAGGCTTGTTCATGTTTTTTGAGTCTCATGGAGAAAAAACAAAACAAAACAAAACCCTTCTCTGCTGCCAAAAGGTAGGGAATTGGGTGGCATTAAAAAAAGAGAAAAAAGGAAAGAAAAAAAAGGACCTACCAACTTTCACTTCTACTGGTAATGCTTCAAACTTGTCTATACTTCTCCAAAATTATTTTCATCTTCAGATCCGAAAATTCCCTACGCCCGACTTGTTCCATTTCGTAACACCATTCATGCTCATGTGTCTATAAGCAAATTCACTCTGGCACAGTCAGTGATACCTTATTTACTTCCCTGTGAGTTCCTTTTCAGAAAGAGCAAGGATATGGAGCAACCAGATGAGTACTACTGAGGAAAGGTCACCAAAAGGGACAGTATGTTCTTATTTACTAACCATATTTTTGGGTAGGGTTTGCGGGAAAATTTGACCATGTACTTCTACACAACCGCGCTGCTCTCAGCACATCGTTCTATTCTCAGGAGTTTGAGTGCAAACTTTGGGTCAGCCCCAATTGTGTTTGCACCCCACTTGAGCTCAGCCTCTCCTTGAGCTTCCCCCAGCCCACGCGCATACACATAATGTGTTAAAGAAGGTCACAGCACTGCACACACCAATGAATCAGCTTTATGTCAAAACCTTGAGAACTTAATCCTTTGGGAACCAGTCCCCTTACACATTTTTCTCCACAAGAAACAACACGGATCTGGAGCTCTTGGGTTAAATTTTTCCAGTCAAGCCCAGGGATTTCAATCCCAGTACAGCAAGTGCGCACTGGCCATCACATCCCGAACTCTCCACCAGTGCTTTGGTATGAGCTGGCTGCTCTCCATGGCAAGTAAAGGTTAAGGTTACAGAACGTTTCTCCCAGGTTTCAACGTGCAAGCATTCAAGAACGAAGATTTAGGACTTGGTGTGCAAGTGAAAAGGAAAGGATCATTAGCAGAATCTTGGGGACAAAGGTACTGCAAGAAGGATGAAATTTCACTCTGGAAAGACTGACAACAAAATGCATTTTGTGTAATCTCTTTCCTTTGCAGACTCACTGTGATCCAGACTATTCTGCAGTTGTAACAGGAGATCTGAGAAGTATTCCACATGAGAAACTTCCAACTGGGCTCAGGTAGGAGCTTCAGATTTAAAAACTGTCAACAGGTTTGTCAGCCAAACCATGGAACTCAAATGTGTAAGTAACTACAAGATTATACAAATCCCCCATACTAAAAGCCCCCTGAATGCTCTTTTTATCATAAAAAAAGATTAGCAGCATATAAACAATTTATGTAAAGAGACTTGAACTATTTTATTGTGATGTGCTATTTAGCATTTGCACAGGCTCCAATTATGACTTTTACTTAATTTTCCACAAGTCACTCAGTGAAATAACATGTTTTGATTTATTTAACAGCAAGAACCCTTGGTAGGAGACTGTTTTACTAAATGTGGTCATGCAGCCCTATCATCACACTGCTGCTGGATGCAAGTTCTGCACAGAAAAAGGAAATTTTGCTCATTGAACATTAACCAATTGTTCCATCTCACCCAGCTTTGACGAAGCTTATACAGTGACCACAGTGATACTGAAGACTTGTGTCTCAAAACAATGTGGCCACGTTTGGATCACAAGGGATACTGAATAAACAGCTTAATGCTATCTCAAAAGAAAAGCCGAACTTCTGGACCATGAAGCAAGAGAAAGGAACTCTGATACAATACAGCACAGTCAACTCTCAAATATGTCTGATAACAGGAAGCTGGAGTAACCTAGTTAATGAAAAACCATCAATAACAATACTATTCTTTGCAAAGCCAGCTCCTGGCATCTTTGGGTCGTTTTACTGCCTTGGCCACGGCATTTCTGAGAGGCATGGATCCAGCCTGGATCCCAGAACAACATGGCCCTGTTCCTCTAACACAGCACCTGAGCCTCGAGGGCTTGTACACAGCAGCTCATGTCTCTGCACAAAGCCTTCACCACCAGAGTCCAGAGGCAACAGGGCTGCTCTGGTGTTTGGCCCCCGCCCCAAGGTCTGCGCACAGACGTCATCGGCCTGACCGCGCACACCAGAGCGCTCCAGCTCTAACAGCAGAGGACTTCTGGCATCCTGAGGGCTGGGGTTGTTCTTGCAGTGCACCAGCTTTAGGTCTTCTTTAGAGAGACAAGCAGGATGCCACCTTCATCCTCAGGAGAGCACGTCCCAGCACAGAATCCACCAGGACAAAACATGTAACCACACATACTGCAAAAATACAGCCCCAAAACAACCAAAGCACTAGTGCCCATTCTCCTGAAGGCACAATGCAGGTGGCATTTACACCTATTTCCATTTTTTCCATGACCAAAAACTTGCGTAACACAAGCAGCAAATCCCAGGCTGTTGACAAAAGTGGACTATATAACACAGCAATACTCTGGAGGGTGGAAAGTCAGTAAACAAAACAAAAATAAAATGCAGATGGTCTGTAGCTAAAGCAAACTGTATGGTTCACTGCATACCTAGCAGGCCAAGAAGGAAGGGAAATTCCTTCTCAGGGTTTATGCGAACAATGAGTTTCCCTGAAAACTCCAAAAGGCCATTCCCAGCTCCTCCACTGGCATCATTACTAGGAAAAGCAAATGCTGGAAAGGTTGTTTCAGTTCATTACTGACCTCAGCCGAAGTCGAGGACCAGTGAACTCCAGTGTGGATCAATGTGACCTCCTGCTTCAATGTTATTGTTGTTACAGCATGCACAGCACATAGTGCTGCTTTTAAAAGAAAATACAGCTATGGCTGTGCTACCACACTCAAATCCACGTTCCAGCAGTCACATAGGTCTGATCAAATCCTGCTCCATGTGCTGCTGCTCAGTCCCATGCTTAGGATACAGCCAAATTCTCCCCTATTTTAAGTCAAAGAATGAAAACAATGTAATGGGTGACTGCAGGTAAGGGGTAAACCCTTGAAAGCAGCAACCCAGATATTCCACATAAAAATCAGCAAGATCTGTAGCCATTCTTATCAGACTTGTGCGTAAAATCCACATTTTGGGATATATCTGTCACTCTGTTAGCAAGCTTTGGACAACTGGGCTTGGAAATGCAAATGAATGGGCCTCTAAAATTCTTCATTAATATATGCTCAAAAATCCACCAAGGTATCAAGAAATCCATCGATCTTTAAATCTTCTCAAAGCAGTGAGACAGCACCAATGTATCTAATGGCTATTTTCAAAAGAACTGTGGCTCCTCTGCTGCATTGTTTCTATTGCATGAGAATGTCAGAAATGGTTGAAATGTGAAAAATAGGAAAGTCTCACCAATTCATACCAAACCGCAAACCACTTTGTAAGATCATGGAATTCTACAAGTGAAGAGACAAATGAACAAACATGCACACCAATAAAACTGCACAAGAAGAAACATGCCAGCTTCTATTTATTTTCATTTGTTCCTTTCTGCAGATTAGGAGAAAAAGGGCTGTAGCAGTAAAGCGTTGTTGAAGCTGGAGGTGAATTTTGGAAATTTTTGTTTGAGAATGCAAAATCATTTTCTTTTTCAACATGGCTTCGATTCAAGGCAGGGATGTGGATGGAAAAAGTTACGAAAGCATTTCAGAACCTCAAAATAAGGAAGACTGGAATAAGCATGAAGTAATCTATGGATAATGCTCTTCAAATATGAATTACTACACTCAGTTTTTTAGTAATACTTTGATGTGTGCTGTGGTTAAGCAGAGGGTTGAAAGAAAGGACAAAGAAGAGGCAGGTTCTTCAGCTGCCATGTAGGTACAAACTCATTGCAAACTTCTGGTTCTAAAAACTGGTTAAAAACACTGGCACAAATTATTACGGAAGTTTCCATCGCTTGTTTTCATAGGGGCTTAGAATCACTGAAGAATTTCAGATCCTGTGAACAACTCTGTGTATTATCCTCGTTTTACTGACAACAGGGACACCAAGTCTACCCCAGGCATGACCCAGAAAGCCAGGGAGTGGAAAACTCTGCTCCTCTCATGTCCACTTTTTCAGCTTAAATGAGGACAACCTTTCCTCCCTTAACAACTTGGAAATAGATGGCAAAAGTACAAATATTTTAAAAACAATGGACTGATTTATGACTTTAAACCCTGGCTGAAATAGAGCAAGAAGAGACGGTATCACCTTGCTTACCTACTGTACACTGCATTTCTACTTAGTCAGCTTCTTACATTCAGTAAATGTATGTTAACACATTCACAGCTTTTGAGCAAAGAGGCTGAAATTCAAATTTCGAATAGCTGAGTTATTTTTTAAGTCTGGAGAAAGACACATTAAAAAGAATTTTGAAAAAGTACATGCAGTTAATCACTGACCACAACTGCCACGAGAGCAAATCCATTTGTGAGAATTTTGTCATCTTGGGTTGGTCACTGAAAGTGTCAGGTTGGGAAGGGACTTCAAGATCAGCTAGTTCTAACTCCCCCTGCCATTATTACTGCACATTTTTAATTTAAATAAAATCTTATTTAGCTGACGGTAATGACTACCCTTCATGTAAACTCTTCTTGCTCTTCAACAAACCTAATTTTAGGCTCTAATCAGCTTGCAACTGAACAGAAGCAATCAGAGTACCGGCATGAGCTGCTATAGGAACAGAGTTTAACCATTAATTGTAACTTATCATGTCTTGTTTGTCAAACCTTTAGGGTCACTTGGAAGAATTCCTGACTGTAGCAATTCTTGATTCTTACAGATTATGTTGAGACAACAACAGTAATGAATTAATTCCGTTTCCTTCGCATAAGGAAATAAAAGTAGAATCATTAAGGTTGGAAAAGCCCTCTCAGATCATCGAGTCAACCATTAACCCAGCGCTGCCAGGTCCACCACTAAACCATGTCCCTAAGCACCACATCTACCAGGAGGTATGAGTAATCCTAATTTTCCAGATAGGAAACTGCAACATGGAAGAATGCAATCACATGCCCAAGATCACAGGCAGAGAACTCTGATTTTACCCTTTAACTTAAGGGTTCTGATGTACATTTTCCCTGCTCAATACAGCTGACTGCTGTTCTTCCAAGTCCTTGGACTGACAAACACAGATTTCATTGAGAACTTCAGAAAATCTTTTCAGAGAGAAACTGACCTGTATTGCAACCATGAAGATTAATGCAAACATCAGATGATACACTTACACATATCATTAAGCACTTGGCAATATTTTGTTAAAACCAGGGCACGTAACCAGAGGGTCCTTCTTTCTTTAAACTTGTCATCTTGCCCTTTTCCACACAGCCACCCCCTTGCATGCACACTCACAGAGTCACCGTGTTTGTTGGTGCTACACAAACAAGAAGACACAAGACCTTCCAGGATTAACACTCCGGGAAATGTTTCATGTGAAGAACATAGAAATACACCCAGCAAGATTTCTGGAATAGCTACACAAGTGGCTATCTAAGGTAGTATTAGCAAAATCTAAAGGATTTCCGTTTGTCCTTCCTTCCTTCCCCCACGTAAAAACCTTGCAAAGGTGTTAAGGAGCACAAAATTACCCGGCAATATTTAAGAGGCTTTTTTGCCAGTGCTGCTTCAGCCACCAGCCAAACCAAACTTTTCTTCGGTCGTTAACATACCTCTGGTCTCATAACTCTAACAACCTGCACTCACAGCCAGGGACCAGGAACACTTCCCGTGCCTTGGAGAGCGATCCTCTCGGAATTCAAACGCTGCCAGTCCCGCGTTTTCAGTTCGAAGTGAATTAACAAAAAACTATCAGGAAGTTCTACACTTCTGAAATGACTTTCTAAAAATATCCTACCCTGCCAGAGCAAACAGCAAAAAGAACTTGCTCATCAGTTTACAGTAATGTACTTTTCCTAACACGAAAGTGCTGGCAACACCAACAGCACAGAGAGATGTTCATCGTGGTAGATGTGGATGATTAAAACAAAAACCCATTATACACTAAATTTTGGCTGCTGATGTCTGCTGGAAGCTGCTTTGCAACCTCCAGTGAAGAGAGCTGGGATTTCCACCTGTAAAACACAGATCGAATCTAAATCCCCCCTTTCTTTACTCAAAAAACCCATAAAAGTTACTGGAAAAGGAGCTCACCCAGATCGACAGAGCATGCCCATCAGCCAGCTGTATGCACATATTTAAAGTAGTTAAAATAAAAGATAATCATAAAGATATAAATAACTTTTCTGGTAAAATTAAAGCACTATTAAAAGGAAAGAGAGACACGAAGAATTACCTCTGCTCTTGCTGACAGACACGTAGTCAGAACAAGACAGGCTGCACGCTTCGAGCCGTTAAAAAGAGGAGCAAGCAAATGAACAGCTTTCAGATGAATCCAAATAGTTTTTGTTTCTCTGCTGCAGTTTCACCACTCCCACAGGGTAATTTCTACGTTTGCTTTATAACGAAAGCAAAGTACAGGTCAGAATAAGAAAGGGAGGAGACCAAAAAAACTCCGCTTTATTAGTCAAAGTTTGTCATTCTTGCTGTCCTCTTTTCAAACTGGGGGGGTGGGAGGGGGAAGGAAACAGGGCTGGTGTGACCAAAGGGAATTTAGAGGGGGTGCTCTGCTTATGCTTAATAAACCAGAAGCTGGGCTCATCTGCATTTTACATGATCTGATTGGTAAAAGCAGGAAGTAAGAAAACCTTTCAAGTACATGATTTATGGAAAGATTATCACATGACTAAAAAGCACAGAGCAAGAAGGTCCAAATTCAGCTTTCACTTACAGCGATGTGTGTCTGTTCTAATTCTGTTGCCTTTGGCAGACTTATGACATTCAAAACAAGGTAAAATATTTGGTCTCCGTGAGCACATAAAGCCATTTTAAAATGAGAATTTAGCCTCTGCTTTTCACACACAATCATTGTTTCAGGTCGGCTCAGTGAAGAATTTCTGTACTGCACGGGAACCACATGAACTATTTGGAGGGCATTTTCAAATAAATTTCTGTCATCTCTACCAGTCTGCCTCCAAATAATCCAGCTACTCACTTCAGTGCTACACACTCTTGTACACTTGAACATCCCTACGATGAATATTTTAAAATGCATTTCAAAATATTAAAAGGCAGGAGAGCCCACAAGTGCACTGGAAATTCTCTCTTGTATTTCATAAAGGAAGTTAAAATGTTCACTCACTTTATTATTTGGGGAGCAAAATATGAGGATGATTTTATAACATCCAGCACAGTATGGAAATTTTTGTCCAAATGACAGTAAGAAACAGTAATGGTCTGTTTTTTTGCTCTGTTGTCAGCAATTAAGTCTACATTTCCATGAAAAGCTGGTAAATTATACAAGCTACAAACCCTTTTTTCTCCTCTATCTCACACATGGATTTCTATACTAGAAGGGGAAAGTATTAGAGGTGAAAGAATAAGAGGAATGTTTACCAGGATGCCACTTGAGTGTTGAGGAAAAACAGAGAGTAACAAAGGGCTAAGAACTAAAAGCAAACATTGTGAGACAGAGAAACAGAGCTCTCCCAGCAGAGGCATTTTTTTCAGTGATGGCCTCACAGCTCTGCTGTCCCCTGAGCAGCTCACTCAGATGGCAAAAGGTTAAAAGCACTGAGGAAAACCTGAATCATCTGACCCAAAAATGGAAGAGAGGAGGGAGAAAAAAGACACTGTGGTACGAGCTCAGTTTTAATGTGATGCCCTCTTTTACATACTGAAGGACTCCCATTTGACAAACATTTGACAAACACAGACTTTACGTGTACAGACAACAAAACCATAATGGTAATTCATTTTCGCAGGGGTCAGAAACCTCAATTCTATTTCACACACTGTAGCAACATAATATGAATCAACTGGGTGAATTTTATACGTGGGGTTTGTGATACTGTCCACTGTTTTTCAGTACAATGTGATTTTATTGCTCTGTTTTAAGATGACACACAGGTTCAATGAAGACAGATTTCTCCGTACTGTCTGAAGAGACAGTGCACATGCCACATGGAAAAAAGCTGAGAAATAATGTATGTGGTTGAAAATACAACTGGTACTCCCAAAAGTGTTTTTTTCATAGTCTTTAAGCACCAGATCCTCAGGTATTTTCCTGTACATCAAAACAGCCAGATCTGTCTTCAGCATGTGGGGCAGCAACCCCAAGAAAGATTTCAAACAAGATAAGATTTCTTTTTTTTTTTTCAAGTAACTGCTCATCATACTGTCCAGGAAGTGGTGCAAAATCCTGAATAAAAGTGAGTGCTGATTATAAACCTGTCTTCTCTGGAGTCACTCCAGCACCCCATACCATCTGCAGCGAACAGGATACAGCACTCATGTACACAGAACACTTTCTGGGAGACTCTGCACCCATACAACAGTGACTAGATTACTGGTATGGTCAGGACTGGGCTTATCTTACTCAGCTACAGGTGCCAAAAAATTACAGGCTTACTTTAAACTACATCCTTGAGCAGCTGTCAGAGAGAGGCAACTGCCAATGGTGAATCTTGTTAAATTCTCTTAGATATAAAAATTTACATGAACATCAGAGAGAGAAACAGCTTTGCAGGTCAGCATGACAGGGAAGCAGACTTCTGAATTCCCTCAGGCAAAAGATACTTTCTCCAACTGGAACACAGAGTTTCTCAAAAAGAAATCTTAGCATGAAAAAATCGCAAACCTGTTGCTCTCAGCTTCTTGCTAATTAACTCAGAAATTACTGGCAGATTGGAGATGAAGGAAGGTAATGAAGTTACAAACTCAGAGAGATGGAGCAAGTCAGGAACTAGATACAATAGGAGTAAAAATGGTATGGAACACCTTTTAAACACTGTGTGTTTCACAAAACTTTGCCAGAATTAAACTAGAGAAAAAAAAAAAAGAAGTGACAGGATTTCTGCTGGAATCCTGAATTCCACTCTTCTACACTCATCATCTTCTAAATCAAAAGATAATGAAGATCTGAATGATCTAAACAAAATAAATTTCAAAAACATGACATTCTTCATTGAGAGTGAAGACAATTCAGAGCTGGTTTGAGTTATAGAAGAATTAAAACCATCCAGGGACCCACAAGGGATTGTGCACATCACGTATCTGATGCTGCCAACCCATCTTTGTATCACAAATAAGTAATGGCAGAAATCTTTCAACTGCTACATTTGAATTCCATCACTCACTTCCTCTGGGTCCCCACCAAAAAACTGCGGAAAAAAAGCAAATTTCAAAAATTCCTTCTAGGTTGATTACACACAGGAATAGGGAAAATAAATGCATGCCTGTCTACCAGTTCACTCAACACAGGAGGCATTAGTCACTTTTCTGAGCACAATATTAGGATGTTTGTTGACTGCGGCCAGTCAAAGAGCGATGTTTGAGAACGGAGCCATCAATTCATTTCCTGGTCAAAATGTCACAATCCAAAGAAAGATTTCTCAGAGGGAGGGTTAAACATGGGAACAGAGGAGAAGAAACTGAGACTTGGAAGGTGCCTGTGGCTCGAGGTTTAAAGGTCACGTAGTTCCTTCTGAGGAAAGGGAGCGTTCCTGCATGACACCACCAGCAAACCATGCGGGAGTCACATCCTGGTGAAGGGTGGCAGCCCCAGACACTTGACCTGGGAGGACAGCTTTAGGCACAGGAATGTTGGCATCAGGAATGCAACACATGGGGAAAGGCATTTATTTCCAGGCAACATTAGGGGAATATTGCTCTTGTTGTTGGAGTGATGTCTGGAAACCCACCATGGCTCCCAAGGGATGAGCACAGTTAGGGGTTTGCCACAGTTCTTTTCAAGGCCAGGGACAATGCCCATCTTCCTGTCTGTGGAGCTGTCAGGAGGAAGGCACAGCTCAGCAACATCACCCAGGATGAGTACACTCACATTAACCATCTCTCAGGCCCTGGATGAGTCCCACGGGAGCAAGGAACTAAAGGGAACCTGTGTCTACGCTCTGCGCTGCAGGAGGATTCCCAGCCCTTCCTGGGCACCCAGGCAAACCTGAACTGCTGCACTTCTTCATCCCCTCTGTCCACCCTGGCACTCACAGAGACACTGCAAACTAAAGCAGCTTCAGAAGCCATTTTTGAGCACAGTAATAATACTGGTCTAATTTATACATCCATTAGAGTGTCTACAAACGAATGTGAGGACAGGTTTGACTCATTTAGCAAAATCTGACTCACGCTTCTTGGGCATGGAAAAAACCATTTTACAGACTTGACTCCTGCAGGCTTTGAACTCCTGAATCTCAGTGTAGTTTTATTTAACAACAGCCATATTACGAGACCTCAATTTCCCAGTGCACCTTGAGCACTGGAGAAGAGCACAGGGAGAAAACAGAAAAGCACAAAGGGAGTTAAAAGAGTCACCTTTTGCTAAGGTAGGAACTCATGGCACACACACTTTTTTGGGCAAAAAGATAAATACATTTTTTTAAAAAGAGGCATGTTTCATTTTGGTAGAGGTACTTTTCACACCTAAAGCCAGACTAAGAAGTCAATATTAGATGTCTGCTTAACCAGTTTAGCCTCTGGATACAAAGGCCACACTTTCCTACTATAGAAGTTTTGTAAGATGAAGCTTCCTTTGATTGCTGAGGAACCACTTAGATGTTGTGTACCTGGATGGCATCCTGTGAAGTTACACTCCATGTACACAAGAACCACCAAACCTATCCAAACTAATTACACAACAGGAGAGTTTTCCTATTTATTTTTTTTACTGGTGCTCTGCATTATCATCCAAGTTCTCCTCCAGTGGGATTTATACACTCAGCTTTCACACAGTGACTGTGCAAATATAGGAGCTCCAACAGCCAACAACAAAACCCAAACATATAAAATCTCTTTGCACTTACAAATATATCCTTTCCTGGTGGATGGCACTCCATTTAAGAGCGGCTCAGCAAAATTATCTAGATGATTATTTATGTCTGTGTAAACATCAGATCCATTCTAAGGAATACTCAAAGGCTACAACAACATGAGCTGCTTCTGAGAATCCGGGTCACATTCATGTTTACTCTGAAAGCATCAACAATTTAAGCAAAGACTGATTTTACTTGACAGTACTTTTAAGGAACTGCTAATTTGTGATTCATCGTAAACTCAGAGCCTCAAAATGCTTCATATCTAAAGAAACTTCCAAGCAGGCAGATGCATTTATTGAGACAATTAAGAGAGAAAATACACTCAAGATCAGACTGATCTGTCTCAAGTGCTGGACGGATGGTTCAGCTGTGCCAGTGGGTTTGAGGGGTTTTACGTCACATGCTGAAGAAATCCAAAAAATGCCAACACCATTAAACCTTCAACCTTGGGAATGCAAGTTGGCTTCCTCCCAGCAATTCTATGACCCAAAGGCCAGAGTCCCAATACTCCTGATGGAGCACCAGGCACAGCTGTGCAGATGGACTGCAGCCACACACTGCCCTCCACACCCAAAGGCTTCTGCTGCTTCCCCCAGGCTGTGTTTCCCCACACACCGCTCTTACTCTGCCCTACCAAAAGAGGTGAGAGGAGATCCACATCCTACATGGTTTGGATTTCCCCTAAGTAAGCCATTCTAAGAAAAAACACTGAGCAGTAGTTTGATGAGAAAGAGTTGTCATGCAAGAGTTGTGGATGGGGAGTGTGAGGTCGCTGCCAGTCAACTCACCTACCTGAACAGTGCCATGCATCAGGCAATCCCTAACACCAGCCAAAGAACATCCTTTCAAGAAGATTTTATTCCATAGAAACACCTCCTCTCTTCTCACAAAATCATCTCTAGTAATTATTAAAATGAGTCAACCATTTCCCAAAGTCACAAGCTGCAGTCTAAAACCAGAATCGCCCCAAAACCTCCCAAACACAACAATTTTGCACTGCAAAGCATCGATTGCGTGGAAATGTGCCGACTTCACCAAAAAGTTCTATAAAAGGCAACAAGACTGGCCAGCAGGCCAGTCTGTCCAGCTTCCTGCCAGGCTTCCTGCCAGCCCCAGGGTGGGTACTCCCAGCTACCTAACTCAAAAAATAAAAAAATTAGCTATGAGAAGGCTTCCAAGGGATGGGGATTTTGCTTCCTGTAGCTTTCCGATTAAAATAAATGTTGCGCAGGTATGTGTGTCAGGAAGGCAGGGATAGCTCTGCTATACACATCAAGAATGCCTTCTCAGCAACAGAAAAATTTAAGAAAAATTGCATTTTGAAAGACAGATGCCACTGTTAACAGCACAGGAGGGAGAGGATGAGACATCCCTTCGTAAATCTGTGAGTGGGAAGACAATGGCAAAGAAATCCAAACAGCAAGACGATAAATCAGAGGTGGGGAATCCCTGTCTTATCCCTTCTGCAGCATGCATGCAGCTATTATATTTAATTAAAATAAATTACAGCTCGCTTGTGTACAGCCTGCAGGGTTTTTAACACCCCTGAACGGAAGCACAGGGATGAGCAGCCATCCTTCAGGAGTTCACTCTCCGGGTCCCCAGATGCGGAATGCAGATGCTCTGTCACAGCACAGTCACAGCAAGGCTGACGGATCGAGGCAGAACAAAAAGCCCAAAGAGTTCTGCTTTTACACCATCCACTTCCTCAGCTCCTTCCCTGGGATCCTTGCCAGGATGCTGGTAACGTTTTAATGGAGAATGCAAAGCTGCCCAGCAGTGTGGCAGCTGCTTCTGAGCACGGATGTTTCACTGCAGAGGGGTTTCTTCTAATGGCAATGATTTAACTCTATAAACTGAATTTCTGGAACACTTGGCTGAGCAGGATCGATGCATGTTCCTGGTTAACCACTGCATTCACACCCTCTAATTCCTGCTTGAATTCACTTCACATATTTGCAGCAGCAGCACCTGAGGACACGAGCATCTCCCTGCCCTGAGGTTCACACTTGCTGTGCCCTAGTTTGTCACAGGAACATCAGTCAGGCACCTCTGAGGGTCAGGAGGTGAGGAGGTGTTCAGGAACACTGCTACCCAAGCGCTGTGCCACACACCCAAGGATGCTGCACAGAACACTGATACGCTGGCAGTGGTTTTGGGGGATAAAAACTGAGTTTCCAGCATCGCCCAGGTCAGCCACCCACACACAATGCTCCAGGCTCTGGCTGATTTCTGTGGAAGATCAGCCTGTGAAGGTCTGTTACACCAGGAGGTTTGGAAACTCCAGGCTGCTGATGACAATGAAGAAGGTAACACCACTTGGCAGACCATGTCCCTAGGAGAATTAGAGACACAATGTACCCAACAGGACTCTGGATATGGAGCTGCTCAGTGGATGCTCAGACAACAGAAAGGACCAGTGAAATCCTGCCTTGAGCAGCTGTTGAATATCAGTCAATCCATAGTATTTGGAAAAAAAAGAAATTTCTATTTATTCTTGTCTTTAGGAAGGCATAAGTGAGCAGGAAATGTAACTGAAGTAAGCTCAGAGAAGTCTATGATAATACTAATTCAAGATTTTGAAGTGCTTTACCAACAGCAAGTGAAACATACAGATCTCTGACAGGAGAAGTGAAGCAAGAAAATGCAAAGCAGCTTGTCCAAGCCTATGCAACAGATGAGAAGCACAAACAACACAGAGATCTCCAGGCTCCATCTCTGTATCCTACCATTCTTTCATTTAAAAAACCTAAATCTGCTTTTCACTTCAACAATGTTTTCCACATAGATTTAAGTGTTAATTCTGGGTTGTGTAGATTTTCTTTTTTCCTGATGTGGTATTTCACCCATTATCTCCTCCTCTGTACATATACAATATAAAAGGATTTAGTATTTCAGAACCAAGAAAACAGGAGGAAAAAAAAAAAAGAAAGTTCTAAATTTCTCTCTAAAGGCAGATTCTCTTTCATATGGGCACACTGAATACAGATTTGAAGCAGTACTCCTTCATGTTATGATGAGAAAAAAACACTGCTTGGAACCTAAGAAAATTGAAATTGAGAAGATGCTACTAAATATATATATTTATGATGCGTCTATTTCCTGCATTAATATCATGTATAATGGATTTTATGTATTATCTGTTCAGATGCAGATACACTTCACTGCAGGCAGAGATGAGGCAATTATCCAAAACACTGACAAAACATCCTTCAGCCCCATGAAGTGCAGTAACACAGATCACTCCAGTGCACAGCTCATGTGGCACAAGGACTGCTCCTACAAAGACAGGTAAAAGGTTTTCAGTGTCCATGGTGGTACCAGAGTTTTCTGTGTGGAGCCACCTCACCACCGAGACAAGGTACAAAAAAGGAAAACTAAGAACTCATCTTAGTCAGCTCCTCTCTTTTTGCAGAGCACACATTAAACTTACAGGTACTTTCACATCTGACATAAACAAAAAGCCCTCTTTTAAAACCAAGTTGTGTTTTCATGTTTCCAAGTCATCCAGAAGACAGCATTGTCAAATGGAGAGTTTCCCTTTGAATACCCACTGCCTGTGTGAATGGCTGCTGCCCTCACTTCCAACACTGACCTCTTCAGGGTTTGTCCCCTTTCATGCCAGCCATGCCTGTGGACCTTCTCAGAGGAAAAGGGACACCTGAAGAGGAAAATGGCTTTCTTTACCCTTGCTGCCTGTACTTTTCTCTTCAAACCCTCCTTCTCATTCAGAGTAAAGGGGAATATGCTCCAAGACACCTACTTGCTCAGAGATGAGCCAAGAGTGAGCTCCTCCTGAGGTCAGATATTGGGCTTTTACTCCTAAATAGTCAAAATGTTAATACTTATTGTTGTGTCTGAGATCTGAAGCAGTCCTGGTGCCCTCACTTCACAGGTATAGGTGTCAAATACAACTGACAAAGCCACTTTGTGGAAGGTACAGGAGTTAGCAGAACACTTCCTCAGGCAGTAAACAGCTTCTTATCATCTGGTCCCAGCCTCACACAACCAACCAACCATTTACACAGGACTATGACAGAAGATATTTTTACCAACCCTAAACATGTCTGTGTGCATGGCACAACCACATTTTCTGCAATGAATACAATGTCATGACACAGGGTACTCTTGCCAAGATCCTACAGGGCAGATGGAATTTTGGAGTCCATCTTTTAAGTGCAGAGGTTATTCTCCATTGTGACTGTAACAGAAGTTATTTTGGATCATTTTAAAGGACATCATTGAAAAAATGAAGGTTTATGCCTTGCAGTAAATGCATCTGATGAAAATGCACAGTTAAAATGGAATTCTCTCTGTTTGGCAGGTGAGGCCTGTAGGAATACAAGGTTCCCTTTTCCAAAACAAATGTAAGAGATTTAATCTAATTTAATACATTAATCTGCTCTAAACCCTGGGTTAACTGCAAAGCTTTACTTCCTGCTCTGAGGTAGGAAAGAGAATCAAGAATCCCAGATTCCAAGGCCTCATTATTTTAAGGAAACACTCATGTGAAGAACTAAGCCCAGAACTTACTGCTTCCCTCAGCATGAAACCTAAAGGACAATTCAAGTATCACAAAAAGGCTTGGATTCGAAAAGACTTTAAAGATCATCTTGTTCCACCGTCCTGCCATGGGCAGAACACCTTCCACTATCCCAGGCTGCTCCATGTACCATCCAGCCTGGCCTGGAACATTTCCAGGGATGGAGCAGACACAGCTTCTCTGGGGAACCACAGAGGTTGCAACCCTATCTCATATTCAACTTGGAAAACATCACAGAAAGAAAACAGCAGTAATTCACAAAGATACACATTTTAAGTTCAAGGGATACCAATGTCTTCCTGAATCCCCCTCTAACGTGCTGGTTTTTCACCTGGAACTCCATATGCCCAGAGTTTTGACCAAAACCACATCTCCTTTTTCTTTGCACACATGATGTTCCAGATGAGCTACTTAATACACAGAATTCCTCATGAGCTCTTGCCTGAATTCATTCCTTGCCTGCTCCCACTAAGCAATGCCCAATTCAAACAGCCTTTTCCAGGTATCAGAAAGGCACGAGGCATTACATAATGCATGACCACCCTCCACAGACTGACAGACCAGGTATCACACCTTAAGCACCCTCACATGCCTGACAATTTATTAATCAACCTCCACCCCAAGGACTGCACCACCCCCACCCTCATGAGTAAATGGATGAGGAAATTAAGGAAGTCTTGGGTAATTTCATTGGTATTTTTATATGAATTTTGAGACAGACCTTTTTTAAAATGAAAAGTTGCATCACACCATGACAAATCTTTTATTCTGTATCTGGCTCAGCATTTCTCAGTGTAATTTAGTACCTCTAACAGAAAACTCACTGTAAATTAGCAAGAAATGAACAGGGAACATTGGAGAACTGTAGTTCACCAGAACGAATGTTGGCAACTTCATTATCACTTCTAGCACTGACCACATGTATTGCAGGGAAAAAGCTGATCTGGTTAAGGACTTTTCCATTTCTATCTATAATCTCTCAGGGAATATGCTAAGGAAATGATTGTCCTATTGAATCATTTCAAGAATTTTACAGCCAAGATCATTTATTACCATAGAATAGGTCTTGGAAACAAAGATATTTGAGGAGATTCAATAGCTATTAAATCATTGTGGAAAACATGATACTGAAGGAATTGCAGATGCCTGATCCATCTTCTACCACTTTTCTTTGTTTTTAATACTGAGTGCCTATAAAAAGCAACTCTGCAGAATTACTTAAAACTTTTCCGACAGAACAAAATTTAAAAAGAGAGATATAGGTATAAATTAAAATGGCATCCATAAAAGTAAAAAACAATTTTAAGTAAAACACCCCACAAAGGCTGTTGGAAAAACTGGAGTCACCAATAATTTCAAAACCTATGCATTAAAAATACACTTCTCGCTTAGTAAACAAGCTGAGACGCATTTTGCAGACTTAGAGATATTTTAGAGTTGAGTCAACAATACATAGAAAACCTCACATCATCTTATAATGAGTCCGCTTGTTAGCTGGTGTGAAACCAGATTCAGAATCACCTTGGGTTTTGTTATTACAACTGCAATGTAGATGTTGTTATCACATAGAACATGCTCTGTTCAAGGCAGTTGGAAGTATCTCTCTTTAAAATTTGCTATTGCCTACTACAAGTGA
This sequence comes from Picathartes gymnocephalus, assembly GCA_013390045.1. Classification (NCBI taxonomy): domain Eukaryota; kingdom Metazoa; phylum Chordata; class Aves; order Passeriformes; family Picathartidae; genus Picathartes; species Picathartes gymnocephalus. The sequence continues at coordinate 108,739 of WEKY01014489.1, forward strand.
ATCAGAAAGAGATGGCTTGAAAGTCTTGCTATGGAAAATACCACTGAAGAACACGCTGCTCCCTTGACCAAAATGGAAAAATTCTTGTGCTAAACCCTCCACTAGACCTGGCTGCTCCAAGCCCCATCAAACAATGAACACTTACAGTACTCAAGTAAATATTTTAAGTATATTCCAAAATACTCAGCCAAAATACAGCAGCCTTAAAGTAACATGCAACTTTTTCTTACACCAGCTGATATTACAGGCAATACTAACAACATTTGGAGGCCAAAATTCCCTTTCCAGCCTTTTTGTCTTCAAACCTCTCCTCTCTACATCCCTGGACCACCACAGCTACAATGGCAGTAATTAAGACAAAACCTGGCCTTGAACTCCTTTGTGCCTTGACACAGAGAACAAAAAAGGAGAGAAAAGATCCACCTTGTGCCACTCACCCTGAGCCACGTGGCTACAAACCAGGGAACCCAGACAGTTCTACAAACTGCACTCACAGTCTAGGAAATGAGGAAAACTAATGGCCTTTTTAATAAATGGATGTCTTATAGAACAGCTAACCAATAATCATATAAAATAGGAAAATGAGCATTCCTCTTTGACTTACATTTTGCATCGTCCTGGTTCACTTGTGCAACTCAGCCACCATTTCTTTTTCTGCAACACAACAAAGAAAACAAATTATGTTTAAAAAAAAAAAGTATTTGCTTGAACTGACGTTTCTCATTACATTGTTAAGTAATGCTTCAAGCTTACTGCTTGCTTTCAGTCAACACTGGAAAATATTTCCATCCTTCTTGTCTGTTTCTCTGACTTTGACTGCCAGAGTATTCCTGTTACATGAAACTGCTCTATCAAGATGAACTGTGAAGACTGCCTGGTGTTTTGAGCATAACACTGAAAAACTAGAAATAAGTTCCAAAACCTACTGCAGAGTTGACCAAAGAAATTCCTTGTAGCCACAGAGAAAGTGAATAAACAATTTTTTAAAAGGATCTAATTGCTCGAAGGTATCTTTGTAGTGTCTTATCAGATCAGTGAGTGTTCCCTGTTGGCCTCCTAACTCAGGGAGGTGATGACTTGCTCTTGGGTTTGGGGTCGTACCTGGTGCCCCTGTGTTCTAGGCACCCTAAGAAACTTCAGTGGGAGTTGAATATTGGAAGGGCTGTTCCTTACATCCTGCTCTGTGCTTTGGGTTCAAATCTATAGAAATAAGATAAAATTATATCCATACCTTATTGGGAATTGAAGCAAAAGAAAAGCAAGCAACCAGAAAAACAAACAGAAAA